>JAIUZE010013078.1:0-27702 GCA_022085475.1 Heliosperma pusillum
CGTTTAGATAGACTTCTAAGGCTCTTCCTGGCAATTTCCTCGGAGTCAAAAGTTTTTCCAAGATTTTTCAATTCATTAATGATACTAGAGAAGCGAGTGGACATGCTGTCAAGCGATTCATTGTGTTCCATAGAGAACAATTCGTACTTTCGCATTAGTAGTGCAATACGTTGCTTTTTGACAACAGTTGTCCCCTCATATGCGAACTCTAGACCATCCCATAATTCCTTGGCAGTAGAACTAGATGAGAAACGATCAAATTCAGTATGAGTCATGCCGTTTTGCAATAGACTAATAGCCTTTGAATTTTTCTCAGCTTTCTTATAATTTGCCTCAACATAGTCATCTTCTTTCTTTTCGACGCGAGTGCCATTAACAGATCCAAGCATGATCTTATTAGGGCCATTCTAGCTTAATGATTAGCCAGCACTCCCAATCGTTACCCTTTATGAAATGGGTCATCATATTTTTCCATAAACTGTAGTTCTTCCCATCGAATACGGGACACTTCAGATGTTTGGAATCCATTAAAATAAAATTAAATGCAGCGGAAAATAAATAAAAATAAAAGGATAAATGGATCAGACTCCTTGCTGTAAGGCAATCAGGAGCACGAGGCTCTGATACAAATTGTAGAGTCTATTGATCGAATACGAAAGGGGGGGGGGTGAATTGAGTATTAAAAACTAGCCCCACTTTTTCGATTTATATGATATGTAATTAATTATTTGATCTTATGAATTAAAATCAACTAATTAATTAATCAAAGTAAGCGCAAGTAACGAAATAACGAAAAGTAAAGAGAGTAGAGAGAGGCACACTGATTTTTGAAGTGGTTCAGTTTCACACGTTGAACCTTACGTCCACTATTCTCTATTAATAATTCTTAGTACCTTTCCACGGATTACAAAAATTATCAACCCACTCGTATAATCAACACTATGATTATAACTCAAGATGAGTATTGATATAGTGTCATTTCACCCCACATTTTCACCCCTTTTCATCTCGTTTTGTTTGCCTTTAACTCTCCCTAGGAGCGTTTCTACGTGTTTTACCTTCTTCTAGCATATTTCTTGCTTTTATCGTGCTTTTGTAGGTAAACCGTCAATTGGGGCGATTTCTACCTACTTTTGATCAACAAAGAAGAAGGTGAATCATTCGGAGGACCCAGGACATACCCTTGGGGGCCCTACTCGACGCGCCAAAGCCCTCCCGAGTCAAGGCAAGCGAAACCGAGAAGGAAACAACAAAGTCAAGCGAAGGAAGAAGGAGAATGACCATCTCACGGTCGTGAAATGCATCTCACGGTCGTGAGATGCATGCCCAAGAAGCTTGATTATCGTGGATTTGGTTTCACGGCCGTGAAACTCATCTCACGGTCGTGAAACCTATGTCACGGTCGTGAAATGAACTTCACGGTCGTGACTTATCAGTGAAACATGACCTTGCTCTGCCAACTCTTTCACGACCGTGAAATGGAGTTTCACGGTCGTGAGACGTGTTTCACGACCGTGAAACCCATTTCACGGTCGTGACTTTGTCAGTCCATGAAGCTTCTCGAGGCCCATCTTTCCTTCATTTTGTAAACCTATATATAGACCCTCTTATGTAATTAAAGGACACGAAACCCTAGACTAAAAAATTAGTTAGATTAGATTAGATTAGTCCTCCTAATTAGTTTAATGTTTTCTCAATTACTCTCTAATTAGCTTTAGATCTAGTGATGTAATTGGATTTCTTGGTTTTGTACTTGAAGATTGGTGACAAAGTCTTCACCTTTACCAAAGATCTCCTCTTTTATTGTTCATCTTTTGCCTTAATTAGTTGGTATATCTTCTTAATCTCTTTTCATATATTGTTAATCTTGTCATTTCATTACATGTTTTGTTTCCTTCTTATCATTATGTCTTGTCTTAGTTTCATATATTATTCTTCCATAATCCTCATGTTAAGTAGTGAGTAGTGACTAATCTAGGGTTAGTGGGGGATAATGGGTTTTAATGCGGGTTAATCTTTGTTTGTTGGGTTGATTTGTTGATTAATTGTCTTTCTTCCAACTTATGCATACCTCATGTTTGATGAAATGCTTGCTTGACAAACTTGCATGATTCATGTTTATTATACATTTCCGTAAGATCGATAGCCTCGGAATATGTTAGGATTTGCATATAGTTGGTATATCGACCTTGTGTACGCGAGAGCTAGCTTGGTTTGGTATATGGGAGGGATTGTAAGATCGAGAGCCTCAATCCACCGCGCCCAAGTTTGACTACCCATTAACTTTGAACCCGACTCACTAGAGCCCAAATTACCCATTTGAACCCACCGATCCTAGACTTTCCTTCTATTGCTTGTTATTTGATTATCTTAGTTTAGTCTTACTTTCCTACTTATTTTCATTTAGTCAATGTTCTTAGATTAGTTTCAAATCCATTTCTATATCGTGACACCCTTGAGCATAGCTAGTTTTGACTGTTGCAAATCGAATACCCACCGTCCCTGTGGACCGACCTTGACTTGCCACCGTGCTATGTCTTGTTATAAATATCGTTTGACACATCAAAGCGACGCGTGTCAAAATGGCGCCGTTGCCGGGGACGGTGCGATGTATTTGATTTGTTTTATAGACTTTTCTAGTTGTGCTTGTTTGCCTTGAGGAACTTTGTTTCTCAAGGTTATTTCTAACCCTTTTATTTAGTGTCTTTGTTTGTAGTTTTCTTTTGTTTGCATAATCTTCAATAATGACACAAAGATTTCAACAAGAAGAGTATGGGCAAGGTGAAGCTTTTGGCTATGACTCCCATGAGTGTAGAGGGTTTGTTGAGCAAGATAACATATTCTCATCCTATATCTCATATAGTGAAAGCCCGAGCTACTACCCCGTCTCTCCTTATGAAATCCCCCATGTCCAACCTCCACAACAACAACAATTCCAAACTACTTACAACCACCCACAAAATCAACCACCCTTCTTCCCACAACAAGTTGACAACCATGAACTTGATGAGCAAAGGTTAATCCTTCAACTTATGCGAATGAAAGAAGAAGCCCAAGCAAGGGACATGGTTCTCAATGAAATTGTAGCCCATGGGAGAATGTTGGCTACTAAACTAGCTCAATTGAAAGCCGCCCAAGAGCTTGATGAAGAACAAGAGGAAAATGGAAAGATGGATAACAATGAGACATTTCCTCTTGCTTCTTGCCACGCTCCCTCAACAAATGATATGGGAAAGACTTATAATTCCCCTTGGGGAGGAGTTTTGATAGAGGATGATAGTGACGATGATGATGAGTATATGCTTAATTGTGTAGAAAGTGTTTTGACTCCTTCATCTCCTCTTTCTTGTGTGACAATGAGCCTTTCTTCCATCGAGTTTGATGACACCGGGGCAATAGAGAGTGGTGAAATAAAGGATTCAAGTGAAACCTCCCTTTTTGATGATGCTTTTTCAAAGGAAGAGGAGATAAATGATAATGGAGAAATGGAGGATGCGGTAATAGAGAACTTGAATGAATTTTCCCTCTTTGAAGACTCAATATCTAGTGGGGATGAATGTGAAGCGCATTATGAGCCAACTACTCTTCCTCCCCCTACTTGGGATGTTTATAATGACGATGAGGAAGACCCTTTGCCTCACTTTTATTTTATAAACCATGAAGGGGGTTTGTGTGTCATGGAAACTTGTGAAGGTGAAAGGAGGAGTTTTAAGCCCCCAAAAGAGCATGAGTCGTATTTTCTACCTTTTATTGATAAAGGTTGTGACTTGATTGGTTTTAAGCACCACAAGGGCCTTAGTTTCATGGCCAAGTTGGATTGGATGTGGGTCTACTTTGTATCGAAATGGACAAAGCCTTACTTGTGCTTGTTCGAAGCTTACGCCCAAGCCTTTGATTGATTATTAAGAGCATTAAGTGGCATGGACAATGTCAATGAATAATCATTCCAACAAAATTGGCTACTTGATTGAGTTTGGTGGAGTCCTCACCATAACCACCGTTTGTATATACTCTTTCACTTAACTTTGCATTGCATCTTAGTTCTTTTTATCTTAATTCTCCTTTGAGTCTTAGAGGCTATGCCTCGAATGGTTTGGGGAGGTTAAAATTGTACCTCACGTAGTTGCACTTTTAGGTGTCATTTTGGACTTTCCCGTGGTAGGTACCCCCATGAGGGGCATTGCATTTATGCACATTACCGCCGCGACGAGACTCCGATATGGCACACCTTGTTTTCCTTTTTATCTAGACTTTCTTGTGGTAGGTACCCCCATGAGGGGCATTGTATTCATGCACCTTACCACCACAACGAGACTCTAGATTAGCAAATAGTTTAGCTTGCATTTACTTAGATCATGCTCTTTGTATTATATCATTTTGCATTGAGTTTTAGGGATATTATTTAGTTCATGCATTTCATTTAGAATTAGTTCATTTGCATAACTAACCCTCTTGTATATATTGTTCATATTTAGAATTAGTTCATTTGCATAACTAACCCTCCTAATTAGTTTAATGTTTTCTCAATTACTCTCTAATTAGCTTTAGATCTAGTGATGTAATTGGATTTCTTGGTTTTGTACTTGAAGATTGGTGACAAAGTCTTCACCTTTACCAAAGATCTCCTCTTTTATTGTTCATCTTTTGCCTTAATTAGTTGGTATATCTTCTTAATCTCTTTTCATATATTGTTAATCTTGTCATTTCATTACATGTTTTGTTTCCTTCTTATCATTATGTCTTGTCTTAGTTTCATATATTATTCTTCCATAATCCTCATGTTAAGTAGTGAGTAGTGACTAATCTAGGGTTAGTGGGGGATAATGGGTTTTAATGAGGGTTAATCTTTGTTTGTTGGGTTGATTTGTTGATTAATTGTCTTTCTTCCAACTTATGCATACCTCATGTTTGATGAAATGGTTGCTTGACAAACTTGCATGATTCATGTTTATTATACATTTCCGTAAGATCGATAGCCTCAGAATATGTTAGGATTTGCATATAGTTGGTATATCGACCTTGTGTACGCGAGAGCTAGCTTGGTTTGGTATATGGGAGGGATTGTAAGATCGAGAGCCTCAATCCACCGCGCCCAAGTTTGACTACCCATTAACTTTGAACCCGACTCACTAGAGCCCAAATTACCCATTTGAACCCACCGATCCTAGACTTTCCTTCTATTGCTTGTTATTTGATTATCTTAGTTTAGTCTTACTTTCCTACTTATTTTCATTTAGTCAATGTTCTTAGATTAGTTTCAAATCCATTTCTATATCGTGACACCCTTGAGCATAGCTAGTTTTGACTGTTGCAAATCGAATACCCACCGTCCCTGTGGACCGACCTTGACTTGCCACCGTGCTATGTCTTGTTATAAATATCGTTTGACACATCAAAGCGACGCGTGTCAAGTATCGCTAAATACTCTATACTATCTTACGCTAATAAGAAAGTACAATATAACTCACACAAATTCCCGTTAAAGAATTGTAAGCTTATAATGATGTACTATTATCCAATAACGTATTTCACTCAAGTGATTGATAATAATTGATGCACGACTCTTTTGAAAAACAAACTCTAAAAATAATAAATACTTGCTCAAAGGTTTGCTTTAAAACGATTTTGGAAAATCAACACAAGTAGTAGATGTGCCGTGAGATTGTGTGTGTTTCGTGTATAGTCGTGTGTTTCAAAATAATATGTAAAGGAGTATTTATAGTAATAGAAGTATAGTAGATCTAAAACCCTAGCTTAATATTTAAGAAAGATATTTATCTTTAATACCATAAAATAATATTTGCTTTATCTTTTAGAAATATCTTTATCTCAAAATATTATTTGGTTTATCTTATAGAAATATATTTATCTTTAATATCTCAAAATATTGTTGTAAAGATATAATAGAATCCTAGATTAGGTAAACTAGGGAAACAACCTAAGGAGGCCGAAATCCCCTAGCTCACGAAACCCTAGGAGGCACGAATCCCTAGGTGGCACAAACTAGGTTTTCACGAAACCCTAGATGACTCAAACACTAGGTGGCTAATTAGGTTAACAACAAATTGAGATAGAATATATTAGAAACCCTAGGTAGCATGACAACCCATAAGTTGTATTACTAACCAATAGAATCTCATAAATATATTCTCTAATAAAACATTTTGATAAATATAAAAATACTCTTTCACTTTTGAAAACATTTCAAAACATTTTATTTCCAAAATCATGCATCAATATTTATCATCCAAAGTCATAGGCTAAAGCTATAACTTTGAACATAAAATCTCTCGAATAGAAAAGTTACCGAATGACGACCTATACTATCTAATCTTCACAAAGATCTTCAGTATACGGATCATCTCTTCATCTTGATCACAAAGACCCTCCATCTCGAGTCTTGTGTATTTGAGGTAGATCTTGCTTTGAAGCGATTTTCCTTAAAGTTATGCCTGGGTAGCTATAACTTTCATGTTCACTTCCAAAGTTATTCCTGAAGTTGTTATAACTTTGTCTCACAGACTTTGTCAAAGTTATGCCTAACTTTGATCTTTCTTCTCATAATTGTTGCTAGCTATAATAAGACTAAAGCACACAATTACACGCATATGATATATCGAGTAAAGCATATTATCACGTAAACACATGTCATTATCAAAATTATGAAATTGGTCCAACACTAACCTAGGGTGAGACTTGAACAAGGTTAGTGTTGGACCAATTTCATAGTTTTGATAATGACATGCGTTACGTGATAACAAGGTCCAAACTTGAACAAGGTCCAAACTGTGATACACGGGTTCGCGATCCTTTGCGAGGCCGTGGCGCGTGTGGAACCATGGACAGAGAAATGAGGGACAAGCATAGAAATACACATTTCTGGAGTCGCCACCAACTTTTGTGGGAAGTTGGAACCGTTCGAACACTTCATGTCATGTCAAGACACAAAAGTGACGACATGAACACTAAGAACTCGTTACCCTTAGCATTCTATGTCTAGAATGACTCTCGTGGATGCCAATGAACACGGATGTTCACAAAGATCGGGAGTAAGGGGTGAGAGTACGTATTAGGAAGTTCTTTAATCGAACACCTAATCCCGTCCGCCTCGATAGCGACCTCTAGTAATGATTAGGGAAACTCTTATGTACGCAACATGTAGTCGGTTAAATGCATGCTATGCAACATCCACGTTTTAATCCTAGCATGTGAGCTTAGGCTATTTCGGTTGACATGTAATTAACAATCAATTAGGTCGAAGTAGGATTTAGATTCAATTGGCATGTGAGAAAGCAATAAATCATACAATGATTACAAGAGAATGAATTAAAAAAGAATAAAGATTACAATGGGTTCGAGGGATCTATGTCGGAAATATGTTGGAAAGATTTGGAGAAAAGGAAATAATTAAGAAAACTTAATAATAAAACTACCCGAATCGGATTAACAACGATAATACGATTAATAGTCGATTAATTAACTAATTAAACTACGTCGGAGCGAATCAAGAAGTTCAGAGACAGAATCCAACCCAGAACAGACGCAGCGTGTGATACGTCCTCTGGAAGAGGCGCAACACTCTGTGCATCAGCTCTTGAGTTGGGTTCTGGCTGTGAAGCCAGAATCACAATCAGCTAGTATTCGTTTGTGTATTTACGGTTTATTATTGATCTATAACTCGAATTTAAGTGATTTAACAGATTGATTATACTAAATATATCAAAGACGAACCCTAGAGACTAGATATGGATGGATCTAACCTCTAAAAACTCGGTTTGATCTAAAAGACGACAAAAACCCACTAATATTGATTATTAGGGATCTAAGACGAACTATAAAAAGGGTGATTTAAATAAAACTAATAAAAAAAGGTTTGACATAAATCCGACATGAATCTTACATAAGGCGAAATACAAAATAAAATACATAAGACGACATTAAACACCCTCACACTTACATGTTGACGAAACGAGATAAACTAAGTTGCGTTTTAGCGATAGTTCGACTCGAATGCAAAGAAAGTGCCCTCGTAAGAGGATCGAAAATTGATTAGTTAAATTGATTAAGTGCAGTTGGTCAAATTGGTAGGTCTATGCAAAATGTGACGGGTACCCAGAAGGATCTGAGCTTACGTGGTCGATTGATCAAGCATGTAGATGTCAAAATGCTTAGACCAAGGTCTAGAATGCAAAGAGAGAAAAGAAGGGGCAGAACACTCGCGTGCCTTGAAAATGTGCACGAACCTATCCTTATATAGGGAGAAATCCGAAGAGTTTTGGAATAACTCGAACACGGAAAGAAATCTAGAAAATATTTCGAAAACAGGCAAAACGAGCTGGGGAACACGGAAATAAAATACGGATATATTTTACCAAAAAAGATAAGTTTTTGAAATATTAAAATATCCGGAATATTCCCGAGCGTTCATGCACGGTTTTAAAAGATGGTTTATAGAAAATGAAGCAGTTTTTTACCCGGACTCCAAAATGACTGTCAAAACGACCATATCGGCACGTAGATGACGACCAAGGAGTAAACAAAAGTGTTTGAGCTATCACTTGACGATAAACTTACGAACTGTCATAAATCGTTTCGCGTACCAAACAGGCGGCCCAATAATCACTGGGTGGTTAGCAGAAGGTGTAGATTCGAGGATTCGAGGTATCTACTTCTATAGGCATACCCGTGCAATTTTAGACATGATTAAAACTAATACGGAACAAAATAGCGAGCGGGAATAGGGATGGCAACGGGTTGGGTATGGGTCGGGTCTGGCAAGACCCATACCCATACCCGCATCCGCACCCTTGGACCCAGACCCGACCCATATCCGCATGGGTATGAAATTGTTAGACCCAACCCATACCCGGCATGGGTATGAAATTGTTAGACCCATACCCATACCCGATGGGTATGGATTGGGTCCGGGTCTACCCACGGGTCTAGTATTTTAGCTAGCTTGTACTGTTCTCCTGTTTACTATTGTAGTATCATATGTTTCATATATCAACTAAAATACAAGCGCCTATTTCAATTGACATTCTGATAAAATCTTCCGACTTGGGGCATGAAATCAATGCCACTTTTCTTTTCATTTTCAGTACTCCTTCACTGACTTACATAATAAGAGTTTTTCATAAGTATTTTGCGGGTCTACGGGTTGGGTATGGGTCTCACAACTAATACCCAAACCCAAACCCGATTTATTTTTATGAAACCCATACCCGACCCATACCCAACGGGTCTGAAAAATTAAGACCCAAACCCGACCCATAAGGGTCCGACCCGACGGGTTTGGGTCGGGTCTTGGACCCACTGTCATCCCTAAGCGGGAAGGAGGAAAAAAAACAAAAAAAAGAAGAGAAAAGATAGGAGAAAGAGTCATATATAAAGAGGTGCTCCACTGAAACTCTGAAAGGCCACATCTTACATCTATCCATCTATCAAGTTAAGTTTGATCTGTGTATCTCTTATTCTCTCTCTCATCTCTTGTTCTACACAACAACTTAATACTTGAATTACTCCCGATCTCATCATTCACTAAACCCTAATTCTAGATCTCCCTCTTTTCTTAATCAACCAATTATGCCTTCCATTTACGGAGAACGTTTGACAACTTTCGAGGATTCCGAGAAGGAGAGCGAATATGGTTACATTCGTAAAGTATGTTCGTTCTTGTTTCTTTTTTTTTTTATTTAAATCAAAACGTAAACAAATCATTGTATGTATTCTTAAATGTCACTTACTGCTTTGATTTACGTGCATTCCTCATGTGTATCACCTTTTTATTTGATACGTGATCTGATACGCTCTTTCGTTGACTTTTTGTTTTGACGGATCATGTAAATTACTACATGATTGATCCAGATTATACTTGTGTACTGAACCGGGGTTGTTTTTGTTAGGTATCCGGACCGGTGGTGGTTGCTGATGGAATGAATGGGGCTGCTATGTATGAATTGGTTCGTGTCGGTCACGATAATCTTATTGGAGAGATTATCCGTTTAGAAGGCGATTCCGCCACCATTCAAGGTTCCCACTACCTTTTCATTATTACTTTTATCTTCAATAACAATTAATTATTACTAATGCTTATTCATTGTATCATCCAGTTTATGAAGAAACCGCCGGTTTGATGGTTAATGATCCCGTTCTTCGTACTCACAAGGTAATATTACTCCATGTCTGTGTCGCTTTCTTATTGCTGGAATTTGGATGCTAATCAATTGCATCTTTTGTCATTCTTAGCCATTGTCAGTTGAGCTTGGACCTGGAATTCTCGGTAATATATTTGATGGGATTCAGGTACAGACTATACTTTCATTTGATGGGATACTAGCAACAACGTATATTTGCTGACTTACTCAAATTTATTTCTTCATTTAATTTTCTTATGCAGAGGCCACTGAAAACCATTGCTATACGATCTGGCGATGTCTACATACCTCGTGGTGTTGCTGTGCCCGCACTCGACAAAGACATACTTTGGGACTTTCAGCCTAAGAAATTAGGTAATGCCCGTTAATCTGATCATATTATGAATGTTGATTGTTCACAACGGCTGCTTCTATAGAGGTTTAATGCGCTTTGGTGTTGCTTTCAGGCGAAGGCGATCTTTTAACTGGTGGGGACTTGTATGCTGTAAGTTTTATTTAGATTCTGGATATGTTTGCAGTTAATGTCTTTTGAGCCGTCACATGGCTGACATTTGATGGACTTGCTTATGCAGATTGTTGACGAGAACAGTCTAATGCAGCATCACGTGGCCTTGCCCCCTGATGCTATGGGAAAGATTAGCTACATTGCTCCTCCAGGACAGTACTCTCTTAAGGTCAATCCCAAAAATCTACTTCAAGTGTCCACCATTTTAGGTTCAAGCTTTATCTGATGTAGACTAATTGAAGATTTTACATGATTAGTATTTGACCTATTTCTCTTGGTGCATTCCCATAGGATACTGTTCTTGAACTCGAGTTTCAAGGTGTTGTAAAGAAGTTTACCATGCTTCAGGTGATTTAAGGAAATCTGATTTCTATTGTTGCCTATTTGTTTAGCTTCTCCATTTATCTAAAAGTTGACTTCTTGATCAATTGCTATCGGGTAGTTATCTTCCTGTCTATATTCTGATTTGTTTGTATTTGTGTATGCGTGTGTTTTTGTTTAACAGAGTTGGCCTGTTCGTACACCAAGGCCAGTTGCATCAAAACTTGCTGCTGATACACCTTTGCTAACTGGACAGGTTATGCGATGGAATTAGTTGTGTTTTCTGAAATATTTGGTTTGTTGAAGCTTTTTTTGACGTTTAATTGTATTTGCAGCGTGTTCTTGATGCTCTTTTCCCCTCAGTTCTTGGAGGAACTTGTGCTATTCCCGGGGCTTTTGGCTGTGGAAAGACTGTGATTAGTCAAGCACTTTCTAAGGTAAGTATTCCCACCGTCATTTTTTGAGTATATGTATATTAGTATATTATATATGTATGGCGGAGTCTTCTAATACCCATTCCTGTTTATTTTGTTTACAGTATTCAAACTCCGATGCTGTCGTTTATGTTGGCTGCGGTGAGAGAGGAAATGAAATGGCTGAGGTATGTGTTTGATTGTGAGGAATCCACCATATTAGTTTCTTCTCTTTGTTAAAATGTTAACCCATAGTCCTCAATTAGGTGCTCATGGACTTCCCTCAACTTACCATGACATTGCCTGATGGACGTGAAGAATCTGTGATGAAGCGGACTACACTTGTTGCTAACACTTCAAACATGCCTGTTGCTGCACGTGAGGCATCCATTTACACAGGTATATCCTTGAATCAGCCCATGCCTTCTGTAAACAATTAAGCTGATCCATTTGTATTTTGATTATTTGACTGAGTACATTGATTTTATCACTCTCTCCTTACTCTCAGTGTTTAACTTCGACTGTTCTTAATGTTCAGGTATTACAATTGCTGAATATTTCAGAGATATGGGGTACAATGTCAGTATGATGGCAGATTCAACTTCTCGGTGGGCAGAAGCATTGCGTGAAATTTCAGGACGGCTGGTGATTTTCCTCACTGAGCTTTATATCTAAGTTGTTATTACTTGGATTTGTTTCTGTTATGTTAGTTTATGGAGTGAATTGCCTCAATGGCTCTCGCAAGTTGCGGGGTAGGGGGGGGGGGGGTCGGATATACGCAGTCTTACCCTTGTGTTAGCAACACAAAGAGACTGTTTCCGAATGACCCAAGATGAAAATTGCGTCGAAAACTACATCGAATGACTGGTACTTCACAAAAGGAAGAAGCACAATCCCTTAGTGAGCCATCATAATCCGGAACCAAAGAGTAATGAGTCTTTGGCTCCGTAGAAAAATGGAAACAAGGGTTATTCACCATATGTCAAAAAAATATTATCTTGTGACGGGAAGTCATACATTGCTTTGGTATAATTTTGTTTGAGAATCTGTCGGTGGGCTGAATCACTTGAATGTAACATCCTCTCGCCTGATTTCACTGTCTTTCTTTCCTGAGGCTGAGAGGTTGGTGGGTCAGGGCCGTTGTATTCCAATTTTTATGGTTAACATGCTACCAGATTATATTAAACTGTAAGTCGTGGTGTTTATTGTCTCTTTGCTGTGTGTAGGCGGAAATGCCTGCTGATAGTGGATATCCTGCTTACCTGGCTGCTCGTTTAGCGTCCTTCTATGAACGTGCTGGTAAGGTTAAATGTCTTGGTGGTCCAGAACGCAATGGTAGTGTGACAATTGTTGGTGCTGTCTCTCCTCCCGGTGGAGATTTTTCTGACCCGGTTACATCTGCAACACTAAGTATTGTCCAGGTATGTTAGTCTTTTTTATCGTTATCTGCCTATCATACTCATCACTTGTGAAAACTTGGCGTATAGCAGTATTATCTTAGGGAATGAGAAGTCATATGTTGTCACTGAAAATTTGCGGTAATTTTATGTCTTATCTTGACTTCTCTTGGAATAAAGAGAAGTCAAGAAATCTGTAGGTTTAGCGATTGTTTTGGATATGACATCTATTGCGGACGTGGGTGATTATAACTTATAACCCACCTCACTGTATGAAATCTAAAAAGTAAACAGTCTGTCACTCAATTCCACCCCATGTTTTGTGAGCTTCTCCCTTACCATACATGAGGGCCAGGCAGCATTTCATGTCAGACCTTAGAGATATGAGAGGTCGTCTAGAGCATTCTTGGGGTTACCTGTCATTCATTTGCTGTGTCAAAATTCTTCTGTTTCGAAACCCTTTGGCGATGGTAGCTCCTGTGCATCTGATTTAATTGGTATATTTCGTTTATTCCTATAGTGCCATGCACATATTTCATGACAAACTTTTACTTGTCAGGTTTTTTGGGGGCTAGATAAGAAACTAGCCCAGAGAAAACATTTTCCTTCCGTGAACTGGCTTATTTCCTACTCAAAGTACACATCGGTAAGTAGCTATTTCTTCTTTGTTTCATTTATAGTGTGTCTGTACTATAATTGCTCTGCATGGATTGCTGTATCTCTGGAGGCTTAGCTGATAGTTTTGATGCGCCCAGGCTCTGGAAACATTTTATGAGAAATTCGATCCTGATTTCATCAGTATCAGGACAAAGGCACGTGAGGTTCTTCAGAGGGAAGATGATCTTAATGAAATCGTTCAGGTATGGGTTTATTATTTCCATCTCCTACTTTTTGGGGCTCTTGCAGACTACCAAAGCCATGGAAAATCTAGTGGACTTTTGTATAATTTATTATTCCCAGATGCTGATTTTGAATTGTTTACTTGTAGCTTCTGTTTGAATTTCTGTGTATACTTGTTTTTTAATCTCTCAAGAGCTATGTAGGGCCTTTAGGGTCGTCTACCGTTTCACACAAAATGCCCATAGATATACGTCAGACTAAACGTAAGTATGTCAAAACTCAAAAGAGCTTTTTGAAATGACCTTCGATTCTTCAATTGTCACAGCTGGTAGGAAAAGATGCTTTGGCTGAGACTGATAAAATCACTTTGGATACTGCAAAGCTTTTGAGGGAAGACTACCTGGCACAAAATGCCTTTACACCGTAAGCTTAAGAATATCTGTTTCTTATCTTGTTGCTAGCAAATGCTTCCTCTTTATCTTAATTTGGCTAGCGTTTATCTCGTAACAGATATGACAAGTTTTGCCCATTCTATAAGTCGGTGTGGATGATGCGTAACATAATCCATTTCTACACTTTGGCCAACCAGGTAATTTGTCGTCCTTTGACAGTTATCTGTCACTTCCTTATTCCATGTGTTTATCAAAGGTTGTTTAAGGCTTATGTTGGGTCTGTAGTCTTCCATTATACTTCAGTAAAAGGTAAAGAGAGAAATTAATTTAAAATTCTGAATACATAAACTTGCCCCAAAGGATGATATGTGGTGATCATCACTACCTTGAAGAGGTTCATGCTTTAAGTGGGGTAGTTGAGTGAGATGTGAGACAACTTTTGCTACTTCATACAAAAGAACCATTGTGTCCCCTACTAGCGTATTTGATATACTCCCGACTACATCATGCCTAGTAAAACTAGAAAACTCATCTTGTAATGTATTGCATATGTATTAGACTTATTTCATATAGGAGTATTAATTTATGTAGCTTGCGTACATTGCTTTGATGCTCAAATATTTTATCATTAGGCTGACCTTGTTAAGAAAGTTTGTGCTTCTTGCATGCGTAGTATTAAATCTCGGTTTTTTTTCTGGACCACAGTAACGGCTGTGGCGGTCTATTCTTGTTAATGCTATCAATATAGCCTTAAAATAGTCCGTTAATCTTCACAACCATTAAGAAGCGGTTATATTGCAATGCCATGACCTTGATTTAATAGCAATAGTAGCATGCTGGCATGCATTAATAAGCTGCAGCCTTATCTTTTCAACCACGATAGGTGGGATCCATTTCTATTATCATATTGTTAATGTGTTTATGGCCTGATTGAATGATTTCAGGCGGTGGAGCGCGGTGCTGGTTCAGATGGTCAAAGAGTAACGTACAGCTTGATTAAACTTAAGCTGGGAGATCTCTTTTACCGCTTGGTGTAAGTTGAAATAATAATGAGAAAAGTATTCTTAAGAACACAATTTGCCAATTTTGTTTCCATTATTATCCAATGGGGCCAAATACTCGCTATTCATCGTTCAGTGTGCAAGACACATTTTTTTTAATTAAAAAGTGAAGTCTCCTTGTGTTTTGACATATGAGATCTCACCCCCTACCCTACGGTAGACAAGGACTATTGAGGCATACATAATGTTGTAATAACATAGAGCTACTTTTAATGGTGGATGTCACTAATGTACAGGTCTCAGAAATTTGAGGATCCAGCAGAAGGAGAGGACACCCTTGTTGCCAAATTCCAAAAGTTGTATGATGACTTGATTGCTGCTTTCCGCAACCTTGAAGACGAAACTCGTTGATTAAACTACAAATCAACTTCAGCAAAGGTCCTCTTGGTAGGAGCCTAGTGCTGCTTTCCTCACCCTTGTACGAGTATAATATCAAGGCGCTTGCACAGATAAGATAGCCTTGGTTCTTATTTTTGCTGTTGTAATGGGCATTATGTTTATTTCCAGTCGGCACTTCCCCGGACTTGGGGCTGATGACATTATTATTATTGTTTGCTGTATAAAGAGAATAAGGTTCCTTCAGTATCTGAAGGCGAAATAATATGTCAGGAGAGTTGTATGTGAGTGAAGGCAGAAGACTGTTGTTTATGTGTCTTCAGTCAGAGATGAAGTAGTTGGATTAGGAATTGGATTTGTATTCTTAATTTATTTTTGCTGTAAGAAACACTTGAAAAGGCACGACCGAAAACTGAACCGTCTTCATCCATTTGCCAACTTTAGTTCGTTCGCACTTTGATTCAAGTATGGATTTGACTATCTGCGCGTGTAGAATTGCACATCGATTGTGATCCTTTGGGATCCAAATAAGCTCATACAATGAACCCATCTGGTCTGGCTACATCACGAAGTTTCTTTTGGACTCTTGCCTAAACATTGCATTTCAATTTTTACTGGTACGAAAAGTAAACCAATTAGGCTTTAGTAACTTATATTTAAGGCTAAAGTCTACCCTTGAATCATTTATATAAATGATGAAAATGACTGGAAATTGGAGCTGATCTTAACGCGGCCAAAATGTACGACAAAAACTAGCCCGAAGGCAAATTATGGGCTTATGGCAATACAAAAACTAGGTACGGAAAATTCCCACGGTACCCCTGAACTATGACATTTTCCCCGAAATACCCAAATTTTTGCTCCGAAAAACTTTAAGTGGCCATAACTCGTGTTTAAAAACTCGGAAAATGACGATTTTTTTTTCAAATCGTTCATCTTTCCGAGTACTTCGATTTGGAAAGAAAAAATTGGCGAGTTCGGAACTCGTGATCAAGAGATATGGTCACTCAAAGTTTGTTCGGTGAAAAAAACTTTGACATACGAAAACTCCTAGCCGCGGGATCAAAATACGACAATTTTTTTTTTCAAATCATAGCCCTCGGAAAGATCAAAGATTTGAAAAAAAATTTAGTCATTTTCTGATTTTTTTTAAACCCGAGTTATGGCCATTTAAAGTTTCTCGGGTCAAAATTTTGGGTATTTCGAGCAAACTACCAAAGTTCGGGGGTACCGTGGTAATTTTCTAATTTAGATATTATAGGGAACTACACAAAATGGTGTGAAACCATATGCTAATTTATATCTCCATAAAACTAACTTCTTCTACTTACCATGTTCGGGTGAAAAGAGGTGAAAAGAGTATTAAGTAGTTCGTGGATGGTTTTACGGTATCTTAATTGTAAACATGTTTCATAAGAGACTCACTCGATATTATATGGCTTAGTTATTAACGGGAACCAAGTGGGCTACTTTAGTCATCCTATTCACGAGTACTGCGACTTGCGATGGAGGATTGGAGGAACACTTTAGACGGATAAGGATGCTGGTAGAAGAAGAGATTTACTACTCTAAACCTATCATTTGTTTATCATTTATTAAATCCCTTCTTAAATGAATAAAAGAAGTAAGTAAATGGCCGAGGCGGAAATAGTAACATACAATAATCTGTAAAGGGTAAAAAACTTTAATTTAACCATTACGATTTACCAAAAGAAGAATGTGATTTTTAGCCATTTGATGCATGCGTTTATATATTGCTATACACTCCGTACATATTTACATCCTTTGATTTCATGCACACGTATGTTGGATAATCTAGTTTTCCAAATCAAAGGGTAGAACCCGTTTCCCATGTAAAAACCCTTGGACGTCCTCACTAGTACAACAATCTCCTTCTTCCACACCGACTTCCATGAGTTCATTTACCTCAAAAACCTTACTTACACTCCAATAAAAACTCACCCCAAAACCCATCATCCCTATAAAAAACCAACTAAACAAGATATTAACCAATGCCTTAGCACGATGCAACGATTCTTCATCATTGCACTTGATCACATCTCGACCATAACCATCCTTGCGTAGGACACAACCTTTGGGAGCGAAATCCGGCGTCCACAACATATATCCCATGACAACTAGCCATAAACCTTGGAAAATCACACCAATCGACCTAATGTAACACACCATGAAACTCTTAGGCAACCATAAGCTTAAGAGGGTAAATATAAGGCACACTAAAACAATCTCTTGTAGGAGCCAATGGTATTGTCCTTCTAAGCCGACATGGTCGGTGGTGTGAAAGTGAAAGAGGAGAAGCTCTTGAGCGAATGCCATGGCTGCGAGGAAATGTCCAATGTCGATATTTGATTGGGGTTTAGTAGGCCCGAATTTGTCGAGTAAGATGGCAAATAGAGCATGTAGGGAGAATGCGGTAGCTATACAAGCGTGCTCGATGTGGTGTAGGTGGTTAGCTTTGAAGGTTCCATCGTGATCGAATGGAGCTAGATGAAGCTCGACGATGGTGAAGATAGAACATCCTAGTAAAATTAGGTAAAGCTCCAAGTGCCTTGAGAATTTGGTAGGAAACCATACGAGAGATTTGAAGGTGGTTTTACTACGTGTTGTGTGGAATTTAATTTGATTGTACAAATGCCATAGGCCTACTATCACGAAGACTAATCCCAGCACAACATGGCCTTCTCTACCTCCCATGGTAGATAGGTAGTGTTGTTAGTCTCGATATCGGGGATTTGAGATATGGAGTTGTGGAAAATATTGAATGAAGAGTATGTAGTTGGTTGAGGATGATTAACATTATTGTTAAGTATGGAGGAGCCAAAGAAAGAGTTTCTGTGCAAGTGAGGCAATGTTTAGTGGCTTAAGAGATAATTAAGTATGGATAGTTTTAAAGTAGACGAACGAGGAAGATGATCCCTCCCTTGGAAACTACTCTTTAGGTAATGTAGAAAATCATAGCTAAACCTTCTACTCCACCCCAAAAATTGCTTCTTACAAAATACTCATATTCATTATTTACACTACGTAGTACGTACATCACTATATGTCGGACAATTCAAATACTTATGTACGGATCACTCCCTCCTATTCAAGATAATGTTCCCCATTGAAAGATGGAACAAAAATTAAGGAAAATTAATTAAATAAGGTAAAGTATCGTGGTGGGGTGAAGATATTGGAGAGAGGGAATGTATTGTTGGGTATTATTGTGGGGGTGATGTGATTAAAATAAGATAAAATATGTGTATATGTGTATTGTGGGGTATTATTGTGGAGTAATGTGATTAAAATAAGTATAAAAGTTTACTAAATAAGAAAATAGGGAAGGTATTGTAAATAGATGAAAAAGGAAAGAGTGAATGTTATTATGAATAGGAGGCAGTATTAATGGGTTTTTGACATTTTCTTTTGCTCAATAACCTAAATAATTTATAAAATCGTAATTTGGTTTGGGTTTGATGTGTTGTGACTCTGTGACTCCGTAATACTCATTTTCATCCAGACCAAAGGTAACATTGCCTTTTGGGTGATAGTCTTTTTCAAAATGTATACGCGACTTTTTCGTGTAAAAGATAAAATTTTATGAAAGGTTTATTCATAACAAATTCATATGGACCATATATATAAATTTCGTCTTTTAAAGTTTCATACTTGTAACGATATTCTTGGTTAAAGTTTTTACCATTGATCTGAGTGGGATGTAAGTAATAATAATAGCAAGGGTTCTTGTAGTTGAAGCGAGGGGCGAATAATCAAATTTAAGGTGCCTGAAAGGGTGGTTAAACTGAGCGCTAACTCCTTTAACTATTTCATATTATTAAATATATATTTCAAGTATTTCATATTAGAAGAGTTTTCTTAATTATAGGAGTACAAAGCATTACACGTAAGAGTATAAACATAAAGTTTTCAACTTACATAACGAAATAAAAATATAGTTGCACTCAATTTTCAATTAAAGGTTACGGACTTACGGTTCTTTATGTTTCACATTTCATACACTTTATTCCTCCAAATCAAAGGGTACCATCCGTTTCTTCTTATATAAAAAGCTTTGCATGTCTTCCAAATGACAATTCCCTTCTTCCAACTTAACATCCATACTTAATTCATGAGCCTCATAAACCTTACTTACAACCCAATAAAAAGTGACACCAAAACCCATCATCCTATTAAAACCCCAACTAAACAAGATGTTAACCAATGCCTTAGCACAATGCAACAACTCTTGATCGTTACAATTGATAACATCTCCTCCATACTCATCCATGTCAAGGAAACAACCTTTCGGAGCAAACTCGGGTGTCCACAACATAATTTGATGCAATGCCAATTCTAGGATTAATGATCAGTCAGAAAAAGGCAAGAATTGGCGCGCAAGGAAATTCAAAAAAGGAGGGAAGGGTAGACTTGGAAGGAGGGATATCATTGCACATGGGAAAGATGACTCAACAGGATAATCAAGGGATTACCACTAATATGACAGCTGGAAATTTGCTTCAAGCCGTTATGGCACATGCTGTTAATCAGTTCTAATTTGGCAGTATTAGAGTTTGTTATGGTGAATCATCATTATAGTCGTTTGGTTGAGCTTATCCTCCAAGTAATCTAGCCTATAAGTAGCTAGTTATTGTAATGGCATAATTATGAATGAAATTACTATTTTCCTATTTTAATTCTCTTTTTCCTCAATTGCTATTTTTGGCTTGAATCCAGACTTCCTTTCTTAATACAGAAGTTGCATTTCTTGCTGTACAAGGACCTATCAATTTTGAGAATTGGGCAGCCTTTATCTATCCTTTTTGATATTATATTCTTACAAATACTGAGCAATTACATCACTTATACTCTATATATTTAATATCACATCATTTGGTTATCAGAGCATTCAATCCTCCACACCTATGCATATGATAAGCGATATTTTGTACTAATTTATCCCTCGTTTTAGCTCGATTTCTATGTGATTTATGCACTTTGTTAAGTGATTAACGAGCTAATATTACTATTCTAGTTGTTTTGCGTGCTTTGTCTCGTTTTATAGGAAATGAAGAGGTTTTGCTACATTTTCTTACTTTATCGAGCAAAGGCACTAGAATACAAGTTTAATGAGGAACCGATGATAGTCAATTGTCGATTTGACTACGATTCCGCTACATCCTTCCTTAAGTGGACTCATCTTGGACTTTGACTTTGTTTCTCAAAGGAAAACATCAACCCACGTCAAAGGAAGACTAGCCCAAACCCAATTACGTGCTGCATTGACCAAGACAAAAGCATAGAAACGCGTGCCAATGAGGAATTCAAAGAGATGAATGAAAAAACACCAACAGGGATATAAACCCGATCGGGTCACCCTATACCCGATCGGATTTTTATTCTTTTTGGCCGTTTTGGCTCTTCTTCTCCCAAGCCTTAATGGAGTGCTTTATTAGGTTGTCTAGGGTATGAATTTGGACGAAACACAGCAGCTAAGCAGCCCTATATAAGCCTAAACTCATGAGAAGAAGAGGCATGCAATCATAACACAATTTTACAACAATACATTTTAGAACACATTACATTAGATTACATTAAGATTATAGTTTATGGTTTTGTATGCAAGTTTAGACATCTTACTTGAAGCATTTTCTCTAGCACTCTCTACTGTTTTATCATTACATTTTGGTTGAAATTCGTTCTTATTATTTCCCCTTACATTGTTGTACTTCCATTCCCGGTAATTCTCTATCTTTTGCTTTCATTCTTTCCAATACCGTTATGTTTATTTTATAATAGATTCTATCACTATCATAAACCATGAATCATAATCTACTTAGCCTTCTTTTCGTATTATCATTGTTGTTAGTAATCCTGCATAAAAGTAATTTAGTCAAAATTAAATCATTGTTTAATATGTCTCATTTTACTTCACCTAGTCATATATTAATCATTGTAAATTTCATCATTAGAATAATAGCCAATTTAATATTGATTATGTCAATCATCTTAATATCCCTAATTCATAGTTTAATTTCCTACATCTTTTTCCTCTTAATTTATTTAATCACATAAATTAAATCTAGTAGTGTAGGATCATCGTTATGTAAATATAATAAATAAAATTGAAATATTGAAATGATTTGCTAGTTAAAATGAATTAAAAGAAGAATCGATACCAATAGAACCATCTAGTTTGTTTCTTCCTTTGGTTGTGTCAAATTCTATAACTTTGTTTAATGGTCATAAATAATTGTTTGTATTAGTCAATTTCCGTCTTAGAAACGAGAGTTGGGATGGGAATTAGGACTACCAATAGGGGTTTAGTGACCTAACCTGTGACAACCCTCGCGAATGCGGAAATAAACATACAAGCATGCGATTTAATAAGCGGAAATACGGTATTTAAAAAAACCTTTATACATGCAAGATAAGTATACGAGGAGTGTCAATTTACAAACCGAATACAAAATACTACAAGATAAGAGACGTAATCTCTCCAAATATTAACAAAGTAAAAGTGTTTAGCAAATAAGCTAAAATCGTCTAGAGGTGAAACTTCCAGGGACAACGCCCGCTAGCTCACACGCGAACCCAAAATATGATAGCAAAAAGCCATCCAAATCAAGCAATCTGTTCATCCATGAAAAACATGAACGCCACAGTCAGTGGGGAGTAACTCCGGGTTCTCCCAGCCATATCACATCAAACGTACATAAAAGGAAATACAAAAGTAGAAGCATGCATATATAGATATACATGTGAAATATGATAAGGATAGATAGGCAATTTGATATATCATAATAAGAGCATAAGAGTTACAAGTCCGAATCCATCATGTTATACAAAGACTCGGGGAAGACACTCTTAGGCAACCGAATACGCTCACTAGGGCTTACATCTCACCGTTAGCGGTATAAGTTTGATAAGATTGAGACTCGACAAACAAACTATGCCAAGTCATCCAACGATCAATCATATAATCATTCAACCAATCATAACGACTCAATGACGACATCTCTCACGGTAAATGAAACGCACTAGCACCGTGTACATGGCAAGTATGATTAAAAGGCATCCACGAGATCACATTTCTCTGAACGCATACACGATCACATTTCGTATATGTAGACTAATTTCCTCCTGGTAGCACGACGATAATAATACGGTCCTAGTCTAAACCTGGCCTGATTCTCGGAAACACATTTTCCGATTCGACAAGCGATAACATTTCGCATCCAAGACTCGGTCAATCATAGACGCCGAGTACCCCAAATTCGGTAGAACAATTCACGAAAGAGGCGGAAAAGAGCACAAGCCTCATGACAAGCGGTACGCTACATGCAAATAACACCACCTCGCAAGTACACAACATTTGACGGCCGAGTCGATCAACGCATAGCGTTCGCCTCCCAACAACGTCGTCGTATGCCCACTAACACATGCAATTAAGCTGTAGGATACATCCCCGTTCCGACATTCCAGCCTTACGAACGTGGAGGTAGCCAAGGGAATGAGAGTACCAAGCACATAACAAATTAGTGCTCAAACCGTAACCTTTGTAAAAACCGACTCAAAGTGGGACATACCAAAAACCGTCACAAAACATGTGATACAAGCGAATGAAATGTCATATATTCAAAACATTAATATTATAAGTCACTACGTAAAATTATACGATAAACGAATGATCGGAATTATTATAAATGAAAACCGTAAACAAAATTTACAAAGAACATCCAGCAAGAGCCAGCCGGTCAGGTGGACCGGCTGCCGGTCAACCGGCTAAGGCCAATGCATCATACAAAAACCACATTGAAATGTCAGGGTGTCCCAGCTGGTCAAGGGGACCGACTGCCGGCTACCCGGCTGGGACCAAAGGGTCATGAGAAAAACAAAGGAGAAAAGAGGGGTGTCTCAGCCGGTGGTTTGACCGGCAGCCGGTCGGTCGACGGAGTGAGACCGATTTCCTTGATCAAAAATCACGTAATATGCAAAAATATACAGCCAGTGCCCCAGCCGGTGGTCTGACCGGCTGCCGGTCGAAAGTACACGAAATTCCCATTTTCACTAAGGATCCAATTTCAACCATTATCAAATATTATCATAACTCATCAAAACTCATATGAATTCTCAACAAACAATATATACCATCATCAACACAATTACTAAGTTCACTAACCATATTCTAAATACGATTTCTAGCACAGAAAACACGTAAAACACGTAAATGATATCGAGTAACCCTTCACCGTTACCTTATTGCGTCTTCACTACTCGTCAAGCTCCTCTTCAATTAGGAAATAGTCTTTGTCGGGATCTTGAAGGTCACCACCTACAAAATAGTTAATAAAAGATGAATTTACTTCACCTTGAGAAAGACGGAAAGTTTGAAAAGCGAGAAAGACGGTAATTTTATTATCAATAAGGATAGAGGAAGATAAGAGGGGAAGAATAAGACGAACTTACGAGAACTTGAGCAAGAAACGAATGAGATATGAAGAATCTAATCTTGGATCAAAAATGGAGGCAAGGGTTTTGATGGTTTCTTTGTGATGAAGTAAGTGTTGTGTTTGAGTTGTGAAGAAATAGGTTAAGTGGTAGAATGAGATGTGTAGGGGAAAAAGTCAACAAAAGTCAAAGTCGCCTTAAGACGGGATTCACATGGAATCTCGCGGAAATTCCAAATACGAACTCGAAAATTCTAAATTCGACACGGAAAATTAAATCTACGATTAAAACTAAATTTCTTTGAAAAGTATCCATAAAATATTTTCACTATAAAACATAGGGTACATTTACGGGTGTTACATAACCAGGCTGAAAGGACGTTAGGACCCATTAAAAAGTCGGTACGAATCCGAGAGGAATATACCGCTACAAGGCTTAGACAATCATAGTAATTCCAATATTGGTATCAATAAAGCTTTTAAATCATTTGACATGAATTTCTAATTCTCTATATCAATTTGATTAGATAGTTTACTTTAATCGTTTTAGTTAGTTTATTTTACTGTCATTTTATTACCGTTCTTAGATAGTTTATTTTATTGTCATTTGTTAGTTTATTAGTTTTCTATTATTTTAGTTAGGTAGCTTTTCAATATTGTTATTATAATTATCGTTCTTAGTTAGATTTAATTATTGTCACTTTCCTTTCCGTCAAGTAGACTAGTTCATTTTATCTTGCAATTTTATTATCGTCATCAATTAGACTAGATTTATTTTTTATCGCAATTTCCATACTTGTCATTTAAATATCGTCATTGTATATTTGTCATTTTATTTCATGTTAGTAGTTTAGATAATCACCTCAAATAAATCGAACTTAAATAAAAATCACCCCATAGCAATTCATAGTTAACACGTACTCCCTGAGGATCGATCCCTACTTCCCTAATTACATTCTTTATGTTGTTAGCCTAAGTGTGGGTAATTATTTTTGTATCGGGACTGCGACACAACCGGTCAAATTTTGGCGCCGTTGCCGGGGAGCACGGTTTTGTTTATCTATGTATTGCTGATTTTTGTTTAAAATTCTACCATTTTTAGGTACAACTGTACCTTAAATCATTACTTACTTTCCTTTGAGTGTTTTTTTAGGTTGACAAAAATGGTGCGAACAAAAGAAGATCCTAAGTTCCGGGTTTTTGAACTTGCTAATGGGATCCTAAGGGTCCATATCACTCTAATTGCTCTCATTGAAGGTAACCAATTCAGAGGCGAGCCAAATGAAAACCCAGCCCACCATATTCAAACTTTTTGCGAGTTGTGTCAAACTTTTATGAGGGAAGGGATCACCCAAAACCAAATCAAAGAAACTCTCTTTCCCTTATCACTAAAGAGAGAAGCCAAATGGTGGTTCACCCGTCGTCTAAAAGATGCCACAAAACCAATGGAGTGGGAAGATATCATCATAGCTTTCTATCGTAGGTTTGAACCTCAATCCACCACGTCAACCTTATTGAGTGATTCACAAAGAGAAAGTGGGGAAGGTTCCCAAAGTAATGGGGGAGAGCGAAAGAAAAGCCGAGTGGAAACCTCATGTGATGTTGACACTACCATTTCCTTAGCCTGTCCCGTTCCATCAAATGAAACCACCCCAGGAAGTACTTTATATCGTCCAAGAGTTTTAAACCCATTTACCTCACCATCAACCCCTTGTGAACTTTGTGGAGGAATAGGGCATGTACCTCAAATATGTGGGAATAAACTCACACCATTAAACCCCTTTCACCCACAATTTCGCCAAGCCCAACCTACTAATGCACCCCATACCATTCCATGCTCATCTTTTCAAAATGGTCAAGTAATAACAAAAGTAGATGCCAAGTTGAGAGAAGTAATCCAAGCACAACATAACATGTACTCATACTTCTTTTCTACCATAGGCTCACTCAAATCAACCATATTGTCTCTCCAAAAGAGAGTAGAAGAGTTAACCCCGTCGAGTTCAAGCCAAACCACCGAAGAGAGTGAAGACCAGTTAATAGTCACAATCGACATGATTGGTGACAAACCTTTTGATAATCCTTTTGGGAATGGAAAGAGTAAGGAGCCCATCTATAAGTTGCCCCACGAACTTTACAATAATCCTTCACTAGCCAAACCAACCCGAGCCCCTACACAAGAGGAGATATCCCGTCTCGAATCTTTGATCATGACTTTGATAAGAGCTCAAGGGAAGTTAGAAGAAAGAGTTGGTGAAACAACGATGGCAAATGACAAGGCTTTTTCAAGGTTTGAGGCAAGGATTGGCAAGACATTTCAAGAAGAAGAAGCAACCCAATATTTTCCCAAAGAACCTCCCCTTCTAGAAGGGAAGGTTATCATTCCTACAAAGCTTAAAGACCCAGGTTGTTTTAATATTTCCTTCACATTGAGTCTTCATAAGGTTAGAAATGCATTATGTGATTTAGGGGCCGCTATTAGTGTCATGCCCTTTACTTTCTATCAAGACCATTGCCCAGTGCAAATGAAGATTACAAATACTAGCCTTCAAATGGCCGATGGAACTATGCATACTTGTAACAACCCGAAAAGTACCCTATTTTTCTTGTAAAAATATTTTACGGATACTTTTCAGCCTGTTTAAGTTTTAAAGTGGAATTAATTGTTTCCAGTCGAATTTTGAAATTCCGAGTTCGTATTTGGAATTTCTGCGAGATTCCAAGGGAATCCCGTTTTTAAGTCAACTTTGACTTTCGTTGACTTTTTCCGACTCGCCTTGTAATTTTGAAGACCGAAATTTTATTTAAAAAAATAATATTTTTAATTTATTTTTATTAAGATTTATTTAGATTTATGATAATTTAATATAATTATTTTGAATTTATTCGGAATTTAAAGAATAACTTTTACGGTTTAATCCCGAACATCATTTAACTATTCCCGAGTCATCGTAAATCCCGAAACAAACCCGAAACTCGACTTTGGCATGAGTCACACGCCCATGTCATCTTTTTCCACTCACAATTAGATCTTTTGATTGTTTCGATTAAACTAATACAAATATCTAAGATATTTGTTACTTTATCGATCCGTCAACGAAAATTACGCAAATCGTTTACAAAACAGACCCGACTATCACCATTTCACACGGCACTCTCACCCTCTCTTAGGCCTTGATATTTTCATTTCTTTTGATTACAATAACATAATATCTGGATAATTGATTTAATTAACTTAATATTTAATCAATTACCGTAATATATTTATTTAAACCGAGTCAATTCCGTAACAACAATTTCAAAACCCGACTCATTATTTCTTCTATAACTACACGGCTCACACACCCACTTTACTCACTAACAACCTTTTCATTTTACAATAAATCAACTTAAGATCAAATTAACACTTTCTTTAATCGTTCTTCATCGTTCTTGAGCGTTCTTCGTCGTTCTTCGTTGTTCTTGAGCAAAATCATCATAAAACCTTCATTTCTTAATTAAATCCGTCCTAACTTATATTTCTAGAATCTCCTCTTCGCTCTCCATCTTCAAGTACGGTTTAATTTCAAATCCGACAAAATCGTTTTCGACATTTAATTATGGAAAATCAAGTTTAAATTCTAACAATGTTTTTCTTGTCATTTTTTTTTTATAGGGGAAGATTTTGAAGACGAGTTTGGAGACTCGTATATTTTGGGTGAAGATTAGTAGACGGGTTTTTCTTTATTTCTTATTTTGGTGCTACTTGATTTTGCTAGCTAAGGTAACAATTCCGATTTACTCGACGAAATAATGTCACATAGCCTTTGTTTCTTTTGTTTTGGTTCATC
>JAIUZE010013079.1:0-29294 GCA_022085475.1 Heliosperma pusillum
AACAGGAGCAAAGTTCTTAGGACAGTCCATAGTCGACTTCTGTAACTCGAGGCTATACCACAAGGTAGGAAAACATATCCTAGTCCTAGACTGATCAGACCTAGCGACAACAGCTATTCCGTTCCCCGTCCCATGACATAACCGTCTATGAGAAACTCTACTAGGCGACCCCCTAAGCCGAGATGGCTAGTACTTAAGCTGGCTCCCTTCCCAAAGCGGAACTCTTAGGATGCCATGCCCCGACTTGGATATAAACCCACCAAGCCGGGACACAAAAGCTATTAACCATGAACTATATACTCGTTAAAGACAGTACGGACTTATCAATGTCATGGTCCAAGATACTCATTTAGAATTAGAATGGTCAAGACGCCATATACTCATAATTCTCTATGGGTACTTAGTCAACACGACACCAACCATATAATCAAACAGTCACGGGAAAAACATCCTATCATGTGACTAATTGCATATAAATCATATTCAAATAAAATATCGCCTCATATCTACTAAGGCTAATTCATTAATTAAATACAACCATACTTGAAGACAAATCCCCGACCCGAGTCCCGCGACGGGTCATCAGTCAAATCGGGGCTGACTAGATCTTAGTTTGACCAAACACGTTGGATCAAACCGGCTAGAAACAGAGTCTTTATCACATAGACATAAAATCAACATTCATTTCATGTTATTTTATTAAGACTTCTAACAGGTGATTATTATAATCATACCCAACACCCGTTTGACTAAAAGGATATTAAATTAAACTACGATATCGTCTTATAATTTCTAACATGTGAGAAATAATAATTTAATGAAAAAAAACCTTTTTAATTAAATATTTTACTTATTAATATTTCTCGCTTGCTAATTATTACAAAACGCGATAAAAATGACGATAACTGAAAAACCGTCACAAGTCCCAAAGTGGGACCCACGGCTGACTTTTGGGCCGAACCCAACATGGGCCTGAATGGGCCCACGGGCCTAATTGGGCTGTTTTGGCAGATTTTAACATTTTTACAAAAACCGTTAACTAATTATTTCCCGCATGCTTAACATAATTAAAACCCGTCAAAACAACAACATAACAATCAAACATCGACACAACCCAAAGACCAAAACCCGGACCCACCATGAACCAGCCCAGACCGGCCTGGACCGGGCCTGAACCGGCCTGAACCGGCCTGGTTTGGGTCCGGTTCTCAGCCCCATTTCCGGCCACCACCACCTTTCACCCCAAATTGTTTCTTACATGTTTTAATTAATCAAACAACCATTTTAACAAACAATTTAACCATCCAACATACAAAAATCATCATCATGAAGAAATCATAAAAATATAACAAGAACACTAACATATTTATAAATTTCCTAAACAACATAAAAATCATAACTTATCATATTACTACTAAAAATCCATAAACCATAATAATATGAACCAAAAACAAAGATGAACCAAAAACTAAAAGAAACAAAAGCTAAAGGCTATGTTACTAACTAAACTCATAAAAACCATAATATGAACAAAAACTAAAGGCTATGTGACATTAATTCGTCGAGTAAAAAGGAATTGTTACCTTAGCTAGCAAACCACTTAGCACCAAAATAATAAGAAGTATATATAATAAGAAACCCTCCTACTAATCTTCACCCATAATATACGAGTCTCCAAACTCGTCTTCAAAATCTTCCCCTATAAGAAAAGACAAGAAAAACATTATTAGAACTTAAAACTTAATTTCTCATAATTAAAGTGTTGAAAACGATCTTGACGGAATTGAAATTAAATCGTACGTGAAGATGAGGAGCGAAGAGGAGAGTCTAGAAATATAAGTTAAGACGGATTTAATTAAGAAATGAAGATTTTATGAAGGTTTTGCTCAAGAACGATGAAGAACAAATGATGAACGACGAAGAACACGAAGAACGATTAAAGAAAGTGAGATTTTGATCTTATTTTGATTAGTTGTAAAATGAAAAGTTGTTTGTGAGTAAAGAAGAGTGGATGAGCCGTGTAATTATAGGCAAGAATAGATGTCGAGTTTTGAAATTGTTGTTACGTAATTGACTCGCGTTTAATAATTATTTTACGGTAAACGATTTAATATAATTAACGATAAAGTTAATTAAACTAAATATCAAGATATTATGATATTGTAATGAAAAATAATGAAAATATCAAGGTCTAAGAGAGGACCAAGGAGCCGTGTGATGTTGAGCTTGTCGGGTCTGATTTCGAGCGTTTTGCGTAATTTTCTTTAACTGATCGATAAAGTGAAATAATATCTAGATATTATGATATTGTAATCAAAAGTAATGAAAATATCAAGCCCTATTAGAGGGGAAAGAGAGCCGTGTGGAACATGTTGATATCGGGTCTGATTTTTTCTCGATTTGCGTAATCTCCGTTGACGGATCGATAAAGTAACAAATATCTAAGATATTTGTATTAGTTTAATCGAAAGAATTAAAATATCTCAAGTGAGTGGAAAACGATGACATGGGCGCGTGAATCAGGCCAAAAAGCGAAGTTTCGGTTTGTTACGGGATTTACGATGAGTCGGGAATAGTTAAATGACGTTCGGTTAAAACCGTAAAAGTATTCTTTAAATTCCGAATAAATTCAAAAATAATTATATTAAATTATGATAAATCTTAATAAATCTAAATAAAAATAAATCAAAAATATTATTTTTTTAAATAAAATTTTTCACACTTATGAGGCGAGTCGGGAAAAAGTCAACGGAAGTCAAAGTTGACTGAAAAGTCAAGAAAAGTCAAAGATGACTTAAAAGTCAAGAAAAGTTTATGACGACTTAAAAGTCAAGAAAAGTCAATGACGACTTTTAAAGTCAAGAAAAAGTCAAAGACGACTTAAAAGTCAAGAAAAGTCAAAGATGACTAAAAACGGTCTTTTCATGAAATCTCTCAGAAATTCCAAATACGAACGCGGAATTTCAAAATACGACTCGAAACAATAAATTCTATTTTAAAAACTTAAGTCTGATGAAAAGTGTTAGTAAATATTTTTACTAGAAAAATTGGGTACTTTTCGGGTTGTTACAAATACACTAGAGTGAGATTGAATATATTTGATATTGGAGATATAAACATTACTCAAAAGTTTAATAAAGAACTGAAATGTTTGTGTATGGATTGACACTCTATTGAATGGCTTGTAGCCACATAATGATTTTTCTGAGTAGTTCTTGTGATCAGAAATCACATTTTGATTATTATATAAAATCGTTGATCTCCTAAATTGGGCATTGTGATTCATCACATTAAAATCCAACTGCATTAAATGTTACTCTCCGAAATATTTTGTTATTGTACAAATATGCACACATAAATTCTCATCGATGATATGAGAAATTGAGATCTAAGGTGGTTATGATAAATATTTAGACTATACATTTGGTGATAGTTTTTACCACCTTAGGGGGAGAATGATAAGGAGAAGCTGGTAAAAACAAACAAGTATGATATCCCCAACTAGACCTGAAGTTCAGCGGTTTGTTTTCAATATGAAATACATCAAATAGAGGTTCATAAAATTAAAAATGATGGCATTCATTTAGTTATGAAGATGTATTACGATACCATTTTGATCACCTTGTCTAAATGTGACATTACATTGGGATCTATGATTTAATTATAGACAGATTAGCCCTATTTGTGGTATAGCGTGCTATAAATTAGTCATAGTCTTATAAATATTACTCCCTCCTATTCTCAATATTCTTCCCTATTTCCTTTTCGGTCCATTCAGGTTTTCTTCCCTATTTCTATTTTTGGCCTATCTTTTATTAATATAATAAACCCACTAGTGTACTATATTAATATAATAAACCCACTAATGTACTAATTTTAACACCTTCTCTCCAATTACTTAGGTCCACTAGTGTACTATATTGTTTTTTTATTCCTACCTTAATCTTTGTGCAAATACCAAAAGGGAACAACATTGAGACTAGGAGGGAGTATATGTAATGAAAATTTAAATTCTTGTCAAATTGAACAATAACCACACATGGAATGTAGTGTGGAAGTCATATCGGTTCACATATTTCAAGTAGTAAGAAAATGGCACGAATGGGCAGTTGGTATTCTATGGAGTAAAGAAATTTGTATATCCCTGAAGTGACATAAATATCTGAATGATAATAGATGACCGATATAGAGAATAAATGGTACCCTATATATATTCAGATACCACTTATCAGTACTGAAAATATCTAAGAGATGTTGAATTATATCGATATGGTTATGGAACCGATATGCATTTGCGCGCGGAGTTTAATGGACTAGAAAATGGGGATATTATATGCAAGTCCTAATTTTCATTGTCGGCATATAATCTTTGATTATAAATGAGCTCATGGACCTGAAGTCCATCTATTGACCTGAAGTCAATGGAAATTATAAACATTGTAAAAGAAATTGTACAGTTTGCATTTTGAGTCATTATCATGTGCATATAGAGAGTAAGTTCAACATTGCATCTTAGTTTTAATATATACATTATTATTATTGCATTATTGTTAGACTATGTTGTTTATAATTAGTTACATATCATTTGCACGCACATGATTAATTATATTATTCTACTTTGATAAATGTTTTAAAGGAGAAGTATATTTTACTCGTGCCAGGATATCTTCCTGAAGGAGCCTCTTATGAATGATCATCATTTGTTAAATGTTTGATCAATTGAGTTTTGAGAACTCGTGACGGAATATATAAACCTCTACAATACGATTGAAATATATCGTGATTAGTTCCAAAATGGAACATCAAAACTCCTTTAGAGTTTATTTGATGTCTCAACCTGAAGTTTGAGCATATGAGAATTGAGATTTGAATGAGTTTCTTGTTAAACACTTGAAATGAGCTTATGGTCCAGAAGTATCATAACGATTGAAAAATAATGTAGTCAAAGTCTACAATGAGGATGTCAATCCAATGGTTTAGCAAAGAAAATTACTGAAGGTATTTAGTGGATTATTATTATCCAACAATTTGATTGCTTCTCCCGTAGAGATTCAATATATGAATGATTGCTACACTCTTTTTCTCTTCGACTAGGTTTTTTGTCCCAACGGGTTTTTCCTATCAAGGTTTTTAACGAGGTAGCACTACAAGCGCATTATTGATACGCTATATTAATGATTGTTGAGATGACAATTATTTTAGACATAATATTATGTCATGTTATGAGAAGAATTGAACTTATTTTTTCTCACTATTTGGTGTATTACCTGAAATGAAGATCAAGAGTTGTCATGAATGACTACATCCGAATTGTGAGTGCTAAAGCAATGTGAAGATTGAAACTATCAAGGATATGAAGATATAAAGTTTATCAACTACAATGGATTCTATTCAACGATCGAGAAGTTACGTCAAAGCATGATTTATTTGAAGTTATATACAGTCATTAGGGGGAGTAGCACGCGCTGTACTCTTTTTCCTTAACTATGGTTTTGTCCCACTGGGTTTTCCATGGAAAGGTTTTAACGAGGCGGCTTGTTATGCTTGTTTGTAGATTATTGTACTCTTTTCTTTTCTAGTGTTTTTCCCATAGGCTTTTTCTAGTAAGGTTTTTAACGAGGCATATTCTTCAGTAATGGACATCCAAGGGGGAGTGTTATGAAATATTATTATATGGATGTCCATATCTTATAGGATACTAGAATATATTATCTTATGGAAACTCTACCCCTATTGTATGTGTATATATACCCCTTATAATGGAATAATAACACAGATCTGTCTCCCTTACTTTATCTCTACCTTCTCTCTATAATTATCTCTCCCTTTGTTTCACAATAGAATCCATAATTTTAAATTGGATTTTTGTAAACTAGGGTTTCATTCTTTCAATTTTTATGAATGAGCAACTAGTAAAATAATCAAAATTCAAAATTCAAAAACAAAAATCACAAATAGACAACTAACAATTATACTATATAAGTAATTAATCAAACTATTAAAGACAATTTCAAACTATCTAAATAACACAATTAGGAAAAATGAAATTAGGGTTTAAGAATAAAAAAAACATACACCAATTTGTGATTATGGTGGCGGCGGTGAGGAAGTGGACGGTGGGTTAGGGGAGGGTTGGAGGCAGGCGACAATGTGTTTTGGTCTTTGGGGTTTGGCAATCAAGTGACGAAAAAATAATAAGTGAGGCAATTGGCGAGTTAAGTATGATAGAACAAATGAAAAATAAGTTTGCTTGCAAGGCGGATAAAACATGCGTAAGACCATCAGTATTCTAGACCATTACCTTAACTACTGAGCCAGTTGAGTAATATTGGTAATCCTAGAGCATACACTACAAGAAAAAGCTATATTAGCGACGAATATTAAATCCGTAGCAAAAACATACTTGCGACGACTTTTGCGACGGGTATTACATTTTGCGACGGACTTGCGACGGATTTTCTGTTGCAGTGATTTTTCACATATGGCGCCCAACTTTTTACATGGCGGGAACCTCTGCGACGGATAATCCGTCGCTAATCAGTAATTGCGACGGACTTGCGTCGGATTGTCCGTCGCAAGATTAAAAATTTGACCAAAAGTTTGACAAAAAAAGATGACACGTGGGCCTGCTTCTGCGACGGAATTGCGACGGATATTCCGTCGCCGAATCTATTATATGACCTGTGAAGTCGCCATTTCTTTCCTTTATAAAAATCAAAATCAATCGAAAAATCTCAAAATCCCTCACTCCGACGACGACCACCACAACGACAACTTCCCACTAAATCCTTCCCTCCTCCCTCTCCCAGGTATCTCTCTCCCTCTCTTTCTCCTCTTTTTTTTTTTGTATTCCTCTCTTCTTCTCTGGCCGGCGCCCCACCCACCGGACCACCTGCTTCACCTTTTCCCCTTCCCCTTCTTCCCCCTTTCCCCTTCCCCTTTCTCCTGCCCCATGTCCTTTCCCCTTTCCCCTGCCCAGATCCGGCCGGCTCCCTCCCCTCTACCGCTGCCGGACTGACGTGGCTCCTACTATGCCGCTGCCGTCCCCCGCCCCGCCCCTAATTAACTAAGTTTAATTATTATATTAAGTTAATTAGTTTAATTATTATTAAGTATAAGTTTAAGTTTATATTAAGTTAATTAGTTTAATTATAATTATTAATAAGTATAAGTTATATTGGTTTAAGTTAATTTTTTGTTTTGATTTAAGTTTAGTTATTATTAAGTAAAAGTCCAACTTTTTTTTGTTTAAGTTTAATTAGTGTGGTATATATGTTTATGTTTAAGTTTAATTGTGTTTATGTTTGCGTTATTTTTTTTAAGTTTAATTGTGTTTATTTTTATGTTTATGTTTGCGTTCTTATGATTAATTAGACTATTATTTTTTTTTGTTCATATATGGTAGACCTAGTGCCCGTTCAAGAGTTATACATTAGGTGTAATTCTTGAATAGTCCCCGTTTTGGGACTGTCTTTGAATCTTTTATGCCATTTAGGTGGTAAATACTAATTATTATTTTAATTGTTATTTGACGATTACGTTTGGTTGACAGTTCCGTTAATGTTCTCTGAATACATATGGAGAGTGACAAGTCATTCAACATTGTGTATTTGGAGAACTGTAGGGAATTGCTGCCGAATTTTCGTCTCATAACAATTATTTAAATGATTAGTATTTACTAATGGTATGAAAGATTCAAAGATGGGTTTAGGCTGGAGAGATAAGGACCCCATGAACTCGAATATTGTTTTTTTTTTTGCAGATGGAAGATGTTAGATAGTTGTTGTTGTTGTTGTTGTTGTTGTTGTTGTTGTTGTTGTTGTTGTTGTTGTTGTTGTTGTTGTTGTTGTTGTTGTTGTTGTTGTTGTTGTTGTTGTTGTTGTTAGTAAACCTTTAGTTCTTGTTGTTATTGTTTTGAATATTTATTTAAGTCGATCATAATAATTATAAACGTGTATGTAGGATTATAATGAAAAGAGTACAACGGGCGTGGATGTATGAAAGATTGGATTGCAATAAAAAATTAAGGCAGGAGTTTGTAATGGGCGTTAATGAATTCATTAATTATGTTAAGAAACAAGAAGATTACGGTAGATGTAAAGAAATTAGGCGCCCGTGTGTAAAGTGTAGAAATCGAAAATTTTTAGCCGAACAAGAAGTACGAAAACACCTAGGGCTTTGGGGCTTTTGTGATGACTATTATGATTGTGTGTGCCATGGTGAGAATTTTCCCGTTGAGGAGAGGTCTGACAATCCTTATAGGGATATGGTGGAGGATGCGTTGCGCGACAACATTAATCAAATTATTATGGAAAATGTTGACGCCGAAGTGGTTGATGAATCTCCAAATCCTAATGTAATAGCCTTTTTCAAAATGTTGGAACATGCCAATAAACCGGTGTATGAGGGGAGTCGTCTCTAATTCTTATATTAGTTGAAACTACTTTTTCTAAATGTATGGGCGTTTGCAAAGCAATTTCATATCAGCTGTTGACAGTTGTTTTTATTATTAATTAATAAGAATATATAGTTTCTTGTTATTTAATTGTACATGTTTTTTTAATTCATGACAACTTTGAATACTTTAGTTTTTCTTTATATGGCGGGCGGACGACGAAGCAGAGGTAGTTGTAGTAATGTAGAAAACAGAGCGCAGGAGGATGAGAATGAACAAGTCAATGATGGGAACGTGCAACCGACACAGATGGATACTACTACTCGCAAAGTCCGCCTCGATCCGGATGAGGAAACAAGTGTTTGGTAAGACTAGTTCACTTTTACTTTAATTGTTTAATTATAATTATGATTATTTAAAATATCATAATATTTATATATAATGTATTTAACTATGATAATTAATTTCAGGTTCAGTGACTCAGATTTGGTTAAACTGATTTCGGAGACCATAACATGCGAGTACAAGGAACACGCGCCAAACTGGAAAGAGGCGTCAAATGTTTTGCGGTCATCTTGGTGGAACTGGTTTGAGGTATAATTATTTAAAATATTATAATTATTTCTATTTAAATTTGTTTTTCTCAATTTATCTTTGTTATTGATTTTTTATTTTTTTGTTTATTTACATAATATTTTCCTAACTTTATGTTTTTAATCATGACAACAAAGGGTTTCATTCGATCCTTGCCATACAGATATGGTAAGCAAAGCTTGAGAATACGCCATGAAGATCCGTTTACGTCATATGATCTACCGAGCCTCGCAGAAAGACGAGGAGCACAGGCCGAAGTGGATTCCTTTGGACTTATTTAGAAAGCTTAAGAATAGGCATGTCGAAGATCCTTCTTTCGTTGCGAGATCTCAATCAGCCTCGGCTAATCGTAGGTCGGGATGTGAAGAGAAGGGAAAGGCGTTGCCTACTCACATTATGGGTAGAAAAAACACCTTGAGATATATATATCTTCTTTCATTTTTTATTTATTTATCTAATTATAATTTAATACTTATATATATGTTATACTAACAAGTATTTAAATTGTAGGTCGGGAAAAATTCATCTGATATCCCAAATGCCGTGCAAGTCTTAGAGAAGACAAAGAAGCACAAGTTCTGTGGATGGTTATCAAAAAAACCAGCTGAACTCTTTGTAAGTTATGCATTATTTTGTTAAGTGATTTATGTTTGTCATTTATATATTTAATTACATTAACTATTTAATTTAAATGACAATTACTAATTCTGAGCTTGTTTGTGATGCAGAATAAGATCATGTCAAAGAAGTCTGAGCTTCAAAGTCAAGGAGTCGAAAACATCGACGATAATGAGATCTATTATGAGGAGACTGGATTTGACGAGAAAGGAAGATGCTACGGATTGGGACCAGCGGCGGATTATTTGTTTGACCATCATAGACACTCTGTTGCTACCTCAGCCCCGACTCAGTACACCCAAGGTTTGGCTACTAAGCTGTCAAAGGAGAATGCGCACTTAGGCAAGAGCGCGACGAGCAAGCTCGAAGGATTGCAGCTATAGAAGAGTACTTGAGTCAGGTTGCAAGAAATTCTACTCACAGCTGCAGAACTGGAGGTTCTAACCAGGGTCGAGACGACTTTGATGATGATGGAACGATAATGCTATGCCCCACCCTTTCACCCCTTTCCCTCCATTCACTCCGTGTGGTTGAGTGATTAGTTAATTATTTTGAACTTAAAACCTTTTATTTGTAAGACTTTACTTTTATGATATAAAATCAAAACTTTGCTCATGCATGGTTTTTGTGTTACATTAGTAACTTTGTTGGACGTGTAACTGCTGAAAAACGTCTGTTATTTGCAGGTTTTTTTTTGTCGTTTTAACAAGTATAGGGGATGTAGGGAACAGTCAATTCCTAGAATGTACAGGTGTTTTTGCGACGGAATTTCCATCGCAAAAATTGACTGACTTACTACCTCAAATTTTGCGACGGAATTTCAGTCGCAAATGTTGACTTCCTCTTTGACTTGGCTGTACAGGTGGCAGTCAAGTCAAACAATAAGTCAAGGTTTGCGACGGAAATTCCGTCGCAAACCTTGACTTATTGTTTGACTTGACTGCCACCTGTAATCCGTCGCTATTTATGTTAGCGACGGATATCCCGTCGCAAATAACTTGCGACGGACTAATCCGTCGCAAAAACTACTGTTTGCGACGAAAATCATCGACATGCATGATCCGTCGCAAGTCCGTCGCAAAACTGTCTCTGGCGACGGAAATACCATGTTTTGCGACGGATTAATCCGTCGCAAAACGAGTTTTCTCTTGTAGTGATATATTAATGTCATTGTCGATTTCTCAGTAATTTCAATAAATAAAAAAAATCCGTCAAACCGAGGGTGCGAACGTGCGTGTTGTGCGCAACCCCTCGACCAGCCCCTGAAGTATGTGCTCCATTGGATAACGGAGGATTTAATATAAAGAAATCTTTCTTCTTGGAGCAAGGTTCTTATTCTTAAAGGTATTTGGAAATTATATTCTTTTACTGAAGGCATGTGGGCTAAATGGCATTAGACTTATGTCTTTAAGACTGCGAATATTTAGAGAATTCATCATTATGAATCATCATTCATCTAGTATTGTAGGGATTCTTGTTGTAAAGGATAGTGTCATATCTATGGCAGATTGGCAGGTTCTATTTCTGAGGCTCAATATTTTCTTTCTTCCTGAATTAATAAACATAAGCTTGTTTTGAACAAAGCTTCTATTTTCTTTAGGAATGTTCCTACTATGGGAAATTGTTTTAAAGCTCTTAATCACCGTGCTTTATTTCTAGGAATACGATAATAAGTTCTTTAGCTATGCAAGGGTATCTGATTACCACTGACAACTTGCAAAAAAAGGGTTTCTATCTTACGACTCGATGATATCTTTGTGAGCATAATGAAAAAGCGCACTCATCTACGTCCCTTCTTTAAGGATGCTTGGTCCCATCTTTTTATTTGGATGGGTATTCATAAAGCAGGTAAAGCTCTTATTGAGGAGCTGAAATGGATTAAACAAGCTGGTAAGAGGAAGCCTTGGAGATCAACATGGTTCAAGATTTCTTCTACTGTTGTGGTTCATCAAAGTTGGATTGCACGTAACAATAGAGTGTTTAAGGCAGTTAATAATAGTGTTGAATCTGTTATTAATCAAATCCAATTTTTAACAATTAGACTTTCGATGTTTAAGGCTAACATGGAGTGTAATAGAGTTTCTATTAGTTTTTGTAACTTGTATTAGGAGAAGCTTTGTGACTTCAGATCGTAGTGTGTTAGTTATTTGCAAAATATAATTCCCTTTCTTTATTAAAATGAAATTAGTTTTGTTGCCCGTAAAATTCACGACAGTTTTTTTTGTTGGTGACATTTTTGGTGGTGTGATTACATCTTCATTAGCGCATATCTGTTGTTGGGTTGTATAAAGACATTTTGTTTTGTTTCATTTGTGGTGTATGAATGTTGAAGAGTTTATGGGGTGTTTATTTTATAATTTTTAGATTTATGGTGTTGATGAGGGATTGTCGCGCACCCCTCGACTAAACAAAATTTATAAGAGTCTATACCAAACTAATGATTGTAGTAAGGTAAGGAAATCGATCCACATAGGCGGTTAGGATTGATGTGTTGGTTCCGGTTTGACCCATAAAAGGGAGTGAGACGGTCTATCAACCCGAGCTAACCCAACCAACGCTTGGCCTAATTTCTTAAGTCAAGAAGGTCATCTAAAGAAAGGTGTTGACCTTGAAATTTCTTACTTTGTCAAATTTATAATTACCCGGTCGAGTTGTCACCCTAACTGAATAATTCACCGAACCCTTGGAAGGTTAATTCAAGTCTCTAAAATGGTAAAAGAGAAAGCATAATCATCCAATGGTGGAGCTAACTCAAGAATCCTAATCCCTTTCTTCTAACAAAAGATTACTCATTAATCATTATTAAACTAAACTAAATAAATTACCCACTAATAACAATGTAATAATAAAAATGATTAAAGTAAGAAAGATCAAAACTTGAACTAATTAAGCATTAAACTAATAAAAGATAGGAACTTTATAATAAATAACATAAATGAAGATGGGAAAAGAGAAATTTATACCAACTAAGAGAGAAAATTGCAGCCATGGAGTAGATCTAGAAATTGCTTATATAAAGATTCAATCTTGGACCCAATTAACTAGCTAAATTAATATTTAAATTAAACTAATGAAGAGGAAAATATATGAGAGGAAATATTACTAGAGAAAAATCCATTCTAAAATAATACAAAACTAAGGCGTGGGATTCCCCCTTCAAATAAGAGTAGATGTCCTTTTTATACTTAACCCACCAAAACTTGTAAATTGTCGACTAAATGAACCCCAAGTGGGTCCAAAGGCCGAAAAAAATACTATTTGAAAATATCGCCACATAAGATTAAGGAAGCGCACATAATCCTCTTCCATCAACATCCTCCACTCCTCCGTATTTAAAAGTCAACAACCACAATTTTGCACAACTAGACAATATTTCACCAGGCGGGAATTGAATTCACCCGACTGGGTGTAATATCACTCGCCGACAGCAGTGATTAAGCCTGACACCTCTTGACTACAGATTTGAAGATGGACTTGCGTGGTGGCTCAGTTGTAGCTCCGCTGTCGGATGTTGGACTCAAGTTTTTGTTGCACAATGCGGCGCAACGGGGACCCACCACCAGGTGGCTTTCTATGCGGATCGTTGATGGTGAAGGGTGGGACGACGTCGGAGCTGCACCTGATTTATGAACATAAAAGTAGCTTTGGTTAAGGGGGGACAATGAATTAGGCAGCATATGGTGATGATAGAATGGTGAACGGAGGTTGCTCGACGTGTAGCATGGCTGCTGGTGTTGTTGGGTTGTTGCTCGAGGAGGAGCAGAAGGGTAACGAGGTGCAGTGGCAGATCTTGGATGATTTCATGAGGGGGGAAAAGAGAACTTGTACTCTTGCGACATGTTTAAATAAATAATGTAAACAAAATCATTAAAATTAATATATTAGTAAAAATAGTCCTACAAACCAAACAATACTCGACGATCTTTAACGGATTTAAAATCATCAATAATAGACTCTGAACTAAACGATTTTGAAATTTCTCTCTCAATATAAATCACCAGGCTATCAGCAAGAAAGTCATCTTCTATCTTGTTTCGCAGCCTAGTCTTCAAGATCTTCATTGCAGAAAATGCTTTTTCAGTTGGTTCTATAGAAACAGGAAGAGTCAAGATAAGTCGTATTAATCTATCAAAAAGTGTAGATACCTCAGTTCTACACCTTCTGCCAACCACCCAGTGATGATTGGGCCGCATGTTTGGTATGCGAAACGATTTAGGACATTTCGTCAGGTTATCGTCAAGTGATAACTCAAATACTTATGTCTACCCCTTGGTCGTCATATACGTGCCAATACGGTCGTTTTGACAGTCATTAGAGTTTATTTGGAGACCGGGTCAAAAATAGATTCATTTTCTATAAAATCGTCTTTTTAAACCGAGTCTAAACGCTCGAGAATATTCCGAATATTTTAATATTTCAAAACTTATCTTTCTTGATAAAATATATCCGTATTTTATTTAGAAAGAATTTAAAATCTACCGCAATTCCATAAAAGAAACGCGGAAATGAACTGACGCAGCGGCTGCTGCGCCTCTTCCTTAGTTTTTTTTGCCTGTTTCCGGAATGTTTTCTAGATTTCTTTCCGAGTTCGAGTCATTCCAAAACTCTTCGGATTACTCCCTATAAAAGGAGAGGTTCGTGCTCACTTTCAAGAAATACGCAAGTGTTCAACCCTTTCTCTTCTTTTCTCTTTGTATTCTAGACCTTGCTCTAAGCATTTTGACATCTTCGTGCTTGATCAATCGACCACGTAAGCTCAGATCCTTCTGGGTTCCCGTCACGTTTTCATTTGACCTACCAATTTGACCACTACACATAATCACTTAATCAATCAATCTTTCGATCAATCGTTCCTCTAACGAGGGCACTTTCTTTACATTCGAGTTGGCTATCGCTAAAACGTAACGTAGTTAATCTCGTTTCGTCAACATGTAAGTCTGAGGGTGTATAATCCCATCTTTTATTTTGTATCTTGTATCATGTAAGATTCATTTATGAAGTATGTCAAAACCTTTTCAGAACTTCTTTTAATTAGTCTTTTCTTTGTATAATAAGTCGTCTTTTAACATAGTTTTTCATATTTAATCCTTGACTTAGATCCCTAATAGCCAATATTAGCGTGTTTTAGTCTTGTAATTTAATCTATTAAATCACTTTCACTCGAGTCATAGATCATTAATAAACTGTAAATTCACCAACGAACGCTAACTGAGTGGACGGAGCCACTGCAGCGCCTGTTGTAAGTTGGATTATGTGCCCGAATTTCCTGGTTCGCTTCGACGTAGTTTATTTATGTAATTAAACGACTATTAACCCTAATATCGCTGCTAATCTGTTCGTTCTAATTTATTCTCTTTTATTCAAATTCACCTTTTGAGTATATTTCCGACATAGATCCAGAGATTCGTTGTAATCTTTTGTAATTTATTGTATTTTATTCAATAATTGTAAATTGTATAATTTAATTGATTTCTCACATGTAATCAATCTTAAATTCCTATTTTGACATAATTGATTGTTAAACTACATGTTCACCGACATAGTCTGAGCTCACATGCTAGGGTTAAATTGTGGATGTTGCATAGCATGCATATAACCGACACCTATCGAGTACAGAAGAGTTTCCCTAATCATTAGTAGAGCCCGCTATCGAGGTGGGAAGGATTAGGTGTTCGATTAAAAAACTTCCTAATACGTACCCTCACCCCTTACTCCAGATCTCCGTGAGCACCCGTGTTCATTGGCATCCACGAGAGTCATTCTAGACATAGAATGCTATGGGTAACGAGTTTTTGGTGTTCATGTCATTACTTTGTGTCTTGACATGGCATAAAGTATTCGAACGGTTCCAACCTCCCACAAAGGTTGGTGGCGACTCCACAAATGCATATTTCTACGCTTGTCCCTCGTTTTCCATCTGTGGTTCCCCGTGCACCACAGTTTGGAAAGGATCGCGAATCCGTGTATCACAAAAAGAAAATACACATATAACTTTCCTGTGTCCGTCAAGTACTGAGAAAGCTCATGATTCATGAAGAGTTGACATATTCCTCAGTTAACCATCACTTTGCGCTCCACAAATAAATGTTGCAATTGATATCTCAAATGAACCATCTCTTGCATTGTGAGGTAAAATCTGCTGGATGAAACTTCTCCACAAGGGTGCAAATTTGATCACAATGAAAATGAAAATCAAACTTCTCCATCAGTAATTCCCAGCAACTCTTTCATCAAATGTGAAATAAATGCATGATTTATCGACCATAATGCGTTATAAGACTAAAAGTGTTACAATAAACATATTAAGCAAGATGTGAACCCCAACGAGTGTCACAAGCTCGTTTTAATGTACCAATTTGATTAGCACCTCGACCAGTTTTTAGTTGACCACTTAACAAGAGATCCTCAATTTCCGTCGCTTTTCTTGCTTGCAACTAATGTTTCCGTTTTGGAGAGGCATTAATAATATTGATGATAAAGTTTAAATTCAAAAAACATTGTTGAACTGAAGTTACCCCTTTAAATGCAACAACTATTGCGAATTGCAAACGATGAGCAAAATAATGAATAAACTAAGCATATGGACAATCAGTTAGAAATAAAGTTTGAATGCCATTCCATTCTCCTCTCATGTTGCTGGCACCGTCGTACCCTTGACCACAAATGTTTTCAACAAAAACATTATGTTTTTTTATAACTAAGCACAACTCCATGTTACGTGTTGCCGCTGAGGTGTTGTTTACACTTACTAGTTGCAAAAATCTCTCCCTAATCGAGCCGTTTTTGTCAACAAAACTCAAGACTATAGCCATTTTCTTTCTCTTAGCCTCATCAATAGCCTCATCTACAATGATGCAAAATTTAGATTCTCCAATTTCTTCTCGAATGTGGTTACGAACTTTGCGGATATAATTTGTAATATCTATTTCTGGATTACGGTGCAATATATTTGACATTTTAATCAACATTCTCGATTATTTTTGAAACTTCATCATTATAGCGAACAAAGCATTCCGAAACCCTAAGAAGTTTCCTTGATTTTCTTAATTTTTCGATTCATTATGACCTCTCAGTGGGCAAGACTGTAATGTTAACAACCTCACTACATCAATTAAGGTCATTAGACGTAGTTGATTTTTTTTTATTTGTCCCTTTACTTGTGAAATCAAAGCATGACTAATATGTCCACAGTCTTTCAAAAGACCAAGTTTTGCTCTTATAGAATTGTTATGAGCCGAACAAGGACCTCCATCCACATGAGTAATAAACGGACAATTATTTCCATCATTGACTTTATTCCAATTGCTAAACATGACCATAGTAAAATTTGTTGTATTAGCATTAGGTTTATCTACAAATAAATAGCACAACAAACAAAATGTAGCATCTTTGGAAGGTGAATACTCTAGCTAGTCTGGAAACATTTTCTACCACGAAACTTGAAATCGACGACGATGACTATCGGGACCTGAATATGGAACAATTTATAATGTAGGTAGATAAGGCTTCAATTTTAAATAAGCTCTGCGTATTTGATATCGCTTCTCATATGGGTATTCCAAGATAGGTTTGTGTAACCCTGGATCACGCTCCAAAGATAAAATAAGGTCCTCAGTATGTTCTTGATTGAACAAGTAATTTTTTATTGCCCTCGATTTCATTTTTTGTGTTTCAAATGTGTTTTGCTCAATAACAAGACTTGATGATTCGGGTATAACCTCTTCATCAATCGTACTCGTACTAGGATCTGGTTCTTTTCGTTTAAGAAAGGCAAAAAGATTTGTTTGCTTACTCTTTGTCCCTAGTCTAATTATATCAAGTATGTATCAGTATAAAGCTTTCGAATTTTTTTTGGCATATTGACAACACCAAATATTGTCGTGTCTAGTAGTAATTTTTAGAGTCTTTCGTTTTACTTTTTACGGGTCATTAGCTTTGTTTTATGTTAATTTTAGTTTTTGTAATAATGTTAGTATTTAGTATTTTAAGTCAATTTTGAGAGTCAAAACCCAAAAGTCAATGAAAGTCAAACCCGAAACCCGAGACCCAAAAACCCGGAAATTGGAGTGGGCTAGCAATGAATCACCAAGGCATGAAGACCACACCCAATGGGTCAATGGAAGTCAAGGCGGGGCCAAAAGTCCATGGGTCAACGAAAGTCAAGAAGGAAAGCAAGGGAAAAACGGGCAGTGCTCGACGCAGCCTGCGTCATCACGACGCAGCCTGCGTCATCACAACGCAGCCTGCGTCAGCACGACGCAGCCTGCGTCGTAGGACGCAGCCTGCGTTCTTTCTCAGCACGGGATTTCTTCATTTATCCGTCTTGTCTGTTGGAAGCCCACCTTGTTTGCGGACCAAGGGTATATAAGAAGAAAACTGAAGAGAGAGAAAGGAAGCCAAGCATACAACATTGAACATCATAATTTTCCTTAGAAATTCTCTACTTTGTTCTTCAACTTTTGGCTCTTGTAATTTGGTTTAATTTAGAAATTGGTTGTAATATGAAGACTATGGGTAGCTAATCCTTTCATTACTTGGTGTAATTTGAACAAGTTCACACCTTTAGCATTGTATGACTCTATAATCATCTTCTTCTTTATTTAATGCAATTTGTTTATGTTAATCTTTTATGTTGAGTGAATGAATGTTTGGTTTGACTAGCTTGACATTTTGTTTACTTGATAAATGCTTGTTCTTGGTAGGAATTGTCACCCTATGCTTGAATGTGTGAAGTAGACTTGAAAGGTTTCATCTTTGGTTTAAAAGTTTGAGTCTTTTGAGAAATAAATTGTATGTTGTGTGATTTTGACATGGTTTAATGTTGATTTTATAATTCTAGCTTAATCCTTTGGTTGAATGCTTAAAGCTTACTCCTTTGTTTATGCTTATGTTTTAATAAGTGTGGATTTAGTTGTAAAAGGTCAATTTTGGGTGGTTTAATTCATGTTGACCATTTCTTAGGAGATGGTATTAGATAAATGAGAAGAGAGGAAGAAAGGAGTCATCTTTGCTAATTGTTGTGTTACTTGGGATAATTACACTAAGTATTTTCTCACATATTTGATTACTTGCATTGAAGGTGTTTGTGCTAGTGCATAAGCTAGATTTTCATATTTCATGTTAACTCATCTTTTTACCCAAACTCCCCCATTTATGTTTTCCTACATGTTTTCCATTGTGAATATCATAGTTTGTAATTAATTTAAGTCTTTGTTTTAATTAGTGTCTTAATTAGTAATTGGTGCTTTAATTTGTGATTAGATTCGTTGGTTTTGTTAATTGTTATTTTGCAAGAGTCTAGATTAGATTATTTTTAGCTAATACCGCTTTCCCTTGGGTTCGATCCTTTTCTTACCCTTACTACCCTTTTTATTAGGTTGGTTTGAGTCTAGATTTGGTTTTATAAATTGTTATTTGGCCTAGCTAATTTGCGGAATTAACGACACCGTGTTTTAGCGCCGTCAAATTTGGCGCCGTTGCCGGGGAGGGCAATATAGCTAAAATATCAAATTGAAACTCTTGTTAGTGTCATACTTTGTTTAGATTGTTTTTCAAATATTTCTTTTTGTATTGTTTGTAGGTTACTTGGTGTTGAAGTTACTAATTGTGTTGTGGAGTTGTTTTTAAAAGTTTATGCCTAGGTCACAAGAAGGACTTGGTGACCAAGACATTGATCCCTCCTCAAGTAGCATTTCCAATTGGTTGTTTTCGAATCCCCTCTATAGGAGACCCTTTTGGAGGGAGCCTAGTGAAGAGGAGTTGGGGAACAATATTTTTCAAGAACAACAAGAGCAAGTGTTTGAGTCACCTCCTAGGAGACCACCTCCCTTGAACATCATCTACCCACCCGAAATGGAAGATAATAGAACGATTGGTGAGATCCGGCCAAGAAACTATGAAGAGCAACCGCTATGTATCGCATACCCTCCCATGGGGGATGTAAACTTCGAGCTAAAGGGGTTCTTTGTCCATAACTTGCCTAGATTCCACGGAATGGTGGGAAATGGCCCAAATAGGCACTTGGCCGAATTCCACATGATTTGCCAAGGGGCCATCCCCCAAGGAGTGACCGAAGACCAATTTAAGGTTAGGGCATTTCCATTCTCTCTACAAGATGCCGCTAAGGAATGGTTATTTTGTCTTCCGGCCCATTCCGTCACTACTTGGGTGGGTTTGAAGAAGAAATTTCTTGAGAAATACTACCCGGATTCAAGGCATAACCACTCAAAGAAGCTCATCACTACCATTGAGCAAGATATGGGGGAAACCTCTATGACTATTGGGAGCGCTTTAAAAGCCTCGTGGCAAGGTGCCCGTATCATGGGATGTCGGGGGACGATTTATTGACGGCCTTCAATGAAGGGTTATGCCAAAACGACCAACGGATGATTATAGCCGCCACCGGAGGTGGCATTGATACACTTAATGTGGCCGAGGCCAACAACATTATTGAGAAGTTGGCTATGAACACAAAAAGCTACGGGAGGAAGAATGAAAGGGGAGGAAGCTCTAGAAATGTATCTTCCATGGAAGATCCTTATGCCTCTCAAAATCACAAAATCATGAAAGAGATGGGTGAACTCAAAAGCATGGTGTCCAACTTGGTTGTCAACAAAAGTAGCTCATTTTCTCAACACCCCGAACAACTTGAATGTTCATATTGTGGAGGTGACCATGCTACAAATACATGTTACATCATGATTGAGCAAGGAGCCACCATGGAGAGTGTCAATGCCTTGGGGTATGGGAACTACAATGCTAGAAACCCAAGTGGTGGAGGAATGTAGAACCAAGTGGGAAATCGTGATCTTTTGGGGTGGGGAGGAGACAAGTCAAAGAGTTTTGAAAATGGCCAATTCAATCACTTGAGAGCCCAAAATCCAACCCAAAACCGAAACTCTAATTTCAACCAAAATCCCCAAAGAAATTTCAACAACCCAAGACCCAACAACTCAAATTTTCCAAATAATTCTCAATCCCAAAGACAACCAAACCAAGGTCCAAATCAAGGGAATTCTTCTTCCCAAGGAAACTTGAGTGACATCTTGCAAACCCTCCTTGCCAATCAAGAGAAAGATAGGGAGGAGGCAAGGAGGGATAGAGAGGAAGCAAGGAAGGATAGGGAGTCTAACAACCTTAAGGTGAGTAACTTGATAACCTAACTATCCCAAATGGCCTCAAATTTGTCAAAATCCCAAGCCTCAAGCTCCACAAGATTCCCTTCTCAAACCATTCCCCCACCAAGGGAAAATGCTAGTGCCATGACCTTGAGGGGAGGCAAAGAGTTGGAAGTAAACCCCCTTGGAAGAGGAAAGGAAAAGATGAAGAATATTGAGATGGAAACCTTGGAGATTGAAGACCAAGGAGAATTGGTGGTTGGTCATGAAGAGCTATCGAAGAATGAAAAAGGGGCATCCACAAGCAAGGACCCCAAGGGAGACATTTCAAGGAAGGGCAAAGACACTATTGAAGATGATGAAGTGGAGGAGTACATACCGGAAGTCCCCTTTCCTAGTGCTTTGATAAGCACTAGGAAGTATGCCAAGGAGAATGACTTATATGAGACTTTCCGAAAATGTGAGGTAAACATTCCTCTTCTAAATTTGTTGAATAGTGTCCCTAGGTATGCAAAGTTCTTGAAAGAACTTGGCACACCTAGGAGAAATCCTAAGAAGGGAACCCATAAGGTTAGGGTGAGTGAACATGTGTCGGCCATTTTCAAACAAAATTTACCCAAGAAATGTGGAGACCCGGGCATGTTCACCATCCCTTGCACTATTGGGGGAAAAAGTTTTAAACGTTCCATGCTAGACCTTGGGGCTTCTATAAACGTCATGCCTCTATCTATTTATGAGACCCTAGGCTTAGGACCTTTGTCTAAGACCGGGGTAGTCATTCAATTAGCTGATAGGTCTAGTGTCTTTCCCAAGGGCATGGTAGAGGATGTGCTAGTGGAAGTTGATAATCTTGTCTTCCCGGCGGATTTCTACGTCTTAGATATGGAATCTAGCTCTAGTGCCACCCCTCTCCTTCTTGGTAGGCCGTTTATGAAAACTTCATATACCAAGATCGATGTTTCAAACGGGTGCTTGACTATGGAATTTGAAGGGAAAAGATTAACGTACAATATATATGACTCCATGAGGCACCCGAGTGACCATCAATCTTGTTTCTTCTTGGATATCTTTGAGCCATTAGTGAATCAAATGTCTAAACTTTGTGATAGAGACCCACTCGAGGTAGCTTTAACTAACCCCATGGAAGAGGAAGGTTTGCGTTTATTGTTGGCCGTTGATGTGCAGGAATGTCTTGAAGACTTGGAAAGGGAAGAGCCCATAGAAACATATGAGGAGCTCAACGTCATAGCAATGCTGAAAACTGGGCAAACCAGTGCTCAACGCAATCTGCGTCGTAGGACGCAGCCTGCGTCGTAGGACGCAGCCTGCGTCGCACGACGCAGCCTGCGTCACTGGACGCAGCTTGCGTCCTGAGCTGGCGAACCTTTCCGAGCTGTTTGCTTTGAGTATTCCACTCCACAAGCCCCTCCCTTCCATAATCCAGCCTCCGAAGGTCGAGTTGAAGACCCTCCCAAGCCATTTGAAGTACATCTTTCTAGGAACCAAGAACACCCTACCACTTATCATTTCAAGCACACTCACCGAGGACCAAGAAGACAAATTGGTTTCACTACTTCAAAAGAATAAGGAAACATTTGGGTGGAGCATAGCGGACCTAAAAGGGATAAGCCCGGTGACTTACATGCACAAGATACGGCTCGAAGTGGATGCCAAACCGGTCCGACAACCCCAAAGGAGGCTCAATCCACCCATGGCGGAGGTAGTGCAAGAAGAGGTAATTAAGCTATTGCAAATGGGTATCATTTTCCCTATTTCCGACTCTCGTTGGGTTAGCCCAACTCAAGTCGTACCCAAAAAGGGAGGAGTGACGGTAGTCAAGAATGCACAAGGAGACTTGGTCTCCACCCGACCACAAACCGGTTGGAGGGTGTGTATTGACTACCGCCGCTTGAATGCGGTTACATTGAAAGACCATTTCCCGCTACCATTTATTGATCAAATGTTAGAAAGACTAGCGGGAAAAGCTTTCTATTGTTTCCTTGACGGGTACTCGGGGTACTTTCAAATCCCAATCGCACCCGAGGACCAAGTCAAGACCACATTCACATGCCCATTTGGTACATTTGCTTATCGCCGTATGCCCTTTGGTTTGTGTAATGCACCGGGAACTTTTCAACGGTGCATGTTGAGTATTTTCTCCGACTATGTAGAAAGGATCATAGAAGTATTCATGGACGATTTCACCGTCCATGGGGACTCCTATGATGCATGTCTAAAACACCTTGCTCTTGTCTTAGAGCGATGCCAAGAGTCTCATCTCATTTTAAACTCCGAAAAATGTCATTTCATGGTGACTAGTGGCATCGTTTTAGGACATGTAGTGTCGGAAAGGGGGGTTGAGGTGGATAAGGCTAAGGTTGACATCATAAAAACTTTACCTTATCCCTCTAACACCCGAGACATTAGGTCTTTTCTGGACATGCCGGTTTCTACCGGAGATTTATTAAGGATTTTTCCAAGATTGCTAACCCCTTATGTAAGCTTTTGCACAAAGAAGCGGAGTTTTTTTTGATGACTCATGTAGGAAAGCATTCGATGACTTGAAGGAGAGATTGGTCACCGCACCAATTATTCAAGCACCACGATGGGATCTTCCATTTGAAATCATGACTGATGCAAGTGACTATGCATTGGGAGTGGTTTTGGGTCAAAAGAGTGACAAGGGACCCCATGTGATCCAATATGCTTCTACCCTCTTGAATGATGCTCAAAAGAACTATTCTACGACGGAGAAGGAGTTCCTTGGTGTGATTTATGCTCTAGAAAAATTCCGATCTTATCTCTTGGGCACAAAGGTGATCATCTACACCGATCATGCCGCCATTAGATACCTTGTGGCAAAGAAGGATGCAAAGCCAAGGTTGTTGAGATGGATCCTTCTCCTAAGTGAGTTTGATGTGGAAATAAAAGACAAGAAAGGGGTGAAGAATGTGGTGGCGGATCATTTGAGCCGGCTAAACCATGAAGGAAGACCATCATGCCCTCTTGAGGAGGTTGAAGGAGGTCTCCCTCATGAGTCACTTTATGCTATACAAGTGGAGGAGCCATGGTATGCTACCATGGTCAACTATTTGGTGACAAAGCGGCTTCCAAGCCATTTCTCTTCTCATCAAAAGAGCAAAGTCAAATCCGATGCCAAGTACTATACATGGGATGATCCTTACTTGTGGAAGTTTTGGCAAGATCAACTTGTGAGAAGATGTGTGCCCGAGAGTGAGATTCCTTCCATCTTACATCATTGTCATGACTATGCTTGTGGAGGATATTTTGGGCCACAAAGAACCGCTAGAAAAGTACTTGAATGCGGTTTCTTTTGGCCAAGCCTTTTCAAAGATGCCCACAAATTTGTAAAAACTTGTGACCGATGTCAAAGGGTGGGGAATTTGACAAAAAAAAATGAGATGCCACAACAACCTCTTCTATATTGTGAGATCTTTGATGTGTGGGGAATTGATTTTATGGGCCCTTTTCCAAATTCCGGAGGTTATTTATACATCCTCTTGGCGGTAGATTATGTGTCAAAATGGGTTGAAGCCATTCCTACCCGCACCGATGATGCCAAGGTAGTAGCCATTTTCATTCAAGAGAACATATTCTCCCGGTTTGGCTTTACAAGAACTATCATTAGTGATAGGGGTACCCATTTTTGCAACAAGGTGATTGGAGGCCTTCTCAAGAGGTATGGGGTGAATCATAAAATTTCCACGGCCTACCACCCACAAACAAACGGGCAAGCCGAACTCTCCAACCGTGAAATAAAAGGAATACTTGAAAAGACGGTTAATCCGGATAGAAAGGATTGGAGCAAGAGGCTAGTTGATGCATTGTGGGCATATAGGACCGCTTTTAAAACCCCCATTGGCATGTCCCCATTCCGTCTCATCTATGGCAAGGCTTGCCACCTCCCCGTGGAGGTTGAGCACAAAGCCTATTGGGCTATCAAATCTTTCAACCAAAACCAAGATGAGAGCGGTATGCACCGGAAGCTTCAATTACAAGAACTTGAGGAAATTCGCCAAGATGCTTATGAGAACTCTTGCATCTACAAGGAGAAAACAAGGAGATGGCATGATGGGATGATAAACCGTCGAGTTTTAAAGGAGGGTGATAAAGTTCTTGTGTTCCAAAACCGGTTTAAGCTCTTTCCGGGCAAGTTGAGGTCAAGATGGTTTGGACCTTACACCGTCAAGAAAGTATTTACCCATGGAGCTATTGAAGTGGAGGCGCCCGGGGATGGAAAGCTCCTCAAATTGAATGGCCACCGTCTCAAACACTACTTCCAAGGATGTGCCCGGGAGGGGGAAGAAGAGGTCTTGCTTGAAGACCCCGTTTATCATAGTTGAAAAGCTTGAAATAGCTAAGTCGAGCCATCGACTCTAAATAAACGGCAAACCGTGTACATACTCTATCCTTGTGAATATTTCTTTGAAGTTTCTTTATTAATTCTTAGCATTTGAGTTGTTTTCAATTAGTAAGACATTGCATCAAACAAATTTTTTTGAAGTTACTAACGGTTTTGTGAAGTTTTGCGAGTTTTCGGCCGCCTCGGGATGCGTGCCACGGATAAAAAGTTTGGGAATCGATGGAATTTGGATATTGGAGGTTATTATGGACCATTGGAGTGAAAATGCAAGTTTGGAGGTGTTTGGAACTCTTAGCAAAAATTTTGCTAAGTGCAAAAGCTAGAACCACTCGGCAGTGCAGGACGCAGCCTGCGTCGTACGACGCAGCCTGTGTCGAATGCAGTTTTCAGCATATGTTCTATCTTTTGCCGTGTTCTTCATAAAAACAAAAACACCATCTTCTTCTTTCTTTTTCACGAAAACTACACCTAACCCAACCCCAATCCCTCAAAAATCCATCTTTCTCCCTCAAATCTTCCAAAATTTTCATCAAAATCAATCCAATTCTTCTTCCTAATCATTATTCTACCTTCAATAACCCTAAAAATCAATCTCAATCATTAAAAATCTCAGAAAATCCGTTTTGAAAACCTAGATTTTTTTTCCTCAAAATCGTTTTTTCGGATCTTTTGCTGAGTTTTTAAGGTTGTTTGTCGGATTCCCTACCTTTTCTAATCATCAAGGAGCTTGAATCTTGTGGAAAAGCAAAGGTATAACTTCCTACTCAAACTTTTTCATTGTTCTTCAAGTTTTTGCTCGAATTAGGCTAGAATTAGTCTTAGGTTGAGTTCCCCCTTGCCCTTGATTGATTGTGTAGTTAGGATTGGACAAAGTTTTCTGAGTGAGGTAAAGAAATTCAACAAACACTAAGTTCTTGAGGTGTAGAAATTGTTGCACACCAAGTGTTTGTTGAATTGCTTGAGTGAAAAATCTTTCGAGTGATTGCTTGTTGTTTGTTGTAGTGTGTTGTTTGTTAAATTTTGCAGAAATGGCACCCAAGATCTCTAAATTGTTTGGCAAAGGGAAGAATAAGAGGGCTGCGGTGAGTGAGCCCGACACCGAGGTGGAAGCGGTGTTCATGGGCTATGAAAGGTTGCAAGCTCAATATAAGAAAATTTGGGATAAGCTAACCACACAACCTCTCGTAGCCACCAAATTCTTTTGCCCAACCACCCTCCATGCCTTAGGCATGTTCGACTTCACAAGGGACATGCTAGCTAAAGTAGGGCTAGAGGCTTATCTCGAGCGGGACTCTTGGGATTACACCTATAGGAGTTTCGCATACGAGTTTCTAGCAACCTTGTCGGAGTTGGATGTGCCCGAAGGTGAGGAGAAAGCCTACCGATTCCGCTTGAACCAAACTTGGCATAATGCCCCCACTTCCGAAATCCGTCAAATCCTGAAAATCACCAAGCAACCCGTAGACATTAGATGCCCCAAGGGAAACATGCACACAATGTGGGTTAACATTACAAATTACCACGACCCATCTAAAGATGCCAAACTTTCAGCCATCACCCACCCCGTACTCCGCCTAATCACAAGATTCCTTACCACCATTTTCAACTCCGCGGGAGAACCCACCAAAGTGCCGGAGAGCATCTGGCTATGTTTGTGGACTATGCTTCCGGAGGGGGTAGGGATCCCGGATTGGGCCGATTTGTTTTTGAGGGCTTGCATTAAACATAGGCAAAAATCTACTAGAGCAAGCATCCATCTTGGGGGGGTGATTTCTTTCTTGGTGAGGCATTATGAGGGGGGCATTGGTAATGATCAAGAGGTGAACATTTTTCTGGGATTGGCGAGATACAACCGACTAGGGCTCGAGGAGGTTCACATGTTCAAGACTAGCAAAGAGCAACCCTTGAAAGGGTTTTGGTTGGGGAGTGACGGGCTTAGCTACATGAAGATGCCGAGACCTCCAAACAACCCCTTGCCTAGGGGACCCACAGCTTTGCATTTTTTGTGTCCTAGGGAGGAGAGTTTGGGGGAGAGTAGTGAGGAGGAGGAGGTAGAGGAAGTGCCTTTGAGGCAAAGAAGGAGGGTAAGGAGAGAGGGTGGTGAGGGAAATGAGCGGGTGAGCGAGGAGATCGAGATCCTCGCCATTGAGCAAGGACCTTTCCAACCCACAAATTATCAACAACAACAACAACAACAACAACAACCACCACCACCACCACCACCATTCCATTTCCAATCACCATTCCAAAGCCACCAAGATACCGACACCCCCATGTTTGATGCGAAGGGTCGTTCTAGCATACCCGTGGCGCCATGGCAACAACAAATGGCTAACTATTTTGCTAGCACCAACGACGTTTTGAAGCATATTAGTGGGAGGGTGGACGAGTCAAACACATGGCAACAACAACAAGGTAGTAGGCTTGAGACATTGGATGATTGGCACAATGTGGTGGAGGAGAGAGAGAGATTGAGAGGGGAGGCCGAGAGGGCTCAAAGAGAGGAATGGAGAAGGATGGTAGAAGGGCAAGAGGAGGCCCGCCTTTGGAGGGAAGAACAAGATCAAAGGTGGCGGGAACAAAATGAAATGTGGACCACCCAAAATGCTTGGAGGGAGCAACCTACGAGCCACTTTAACATTCAAAATGAGCGCCACCACACCTATCTTCAAGACTCCTATGAAGATGCGGTGGCACAAGAGGACGTCTATGGCTTGGCTAGCTCTCTCTTTGGGATGTCCATCCAACAAAACCCGGGCTACCCTTTTCCTTACACCCAAAAGGCCCTTGATGAAGGCCTAGAGCGAAGAAGACGGGTTAGAGAAGAAAGGGACAAGAGGAGAAACCGTGGACGTGCCTCGGGGTCTTCTCGTTTCGACAATTGATGAGGTAACATTTTTCTTCTCTCCTACAATGAGGACATTGTGTATTCTAAGTGTGGGGGAGAAGATTGTACATAGTTAGTTTGTTTTTGATGCATTGTATTTTTTTTTTGTCTTTATTTTGAAAAAAAAAGAAAAAAAAAAAGAGAAAAAGAAAAGAAAAAAATTGAAAATCCCGGCTAGGTGAAAACCCACAAGGGTGGGCACCTAGGCAAGATTGGGAAGGTGGCCGAGGACGGAATGAAAACCCGAAAGGGCATTCCGGGCAAAATGAAGAATCGAGTTGCGAGCCACCAATGAGAGGAAAGGAAAAGCTAAGGTGAAAACCCAAAAGGGCACCTTAGGCAAAATGAGGGATTTTCAAGAAAAAAATGAATAATGAAAATTTTTTTGAGCATAATACTTTCTATGATGAGGATTTTGGAGGCATAAGAAGGGAGTGATAAGGAGGGAATTGGAAGGAGGCTAGCTTAGGACATCCTTTATTTTTGTTTTGAGTCACAAAATTTGGTTCCAAATTGGTGGATTCCTCTTGGTGGTTGCTTGGTTGAGCAAATTGTGTAGTTTGAGGCCAACCAAGTAACCATGCATTACACTAGTGGAGTAATAAGGGGGTGGTATAAGTATTGGAGTTGCATGGAGTTTGGTGATGAAGACCATCTCGCTATGCCTTGGGATAAGGCAAAGATGGTCATACTACATTCTTGGGAGCTATAAGAAGGGAGGAATTATGTGAATTGAGTCGGAGTTGGTGGTGTGTCGAGTCTTGTTAAGAGGGAGTTATAAGTAGGAAGAGGTAAGGGAAGAGTGTTAAAACAACATTGAGTCATTTTTTTTGTTTTAATAGGTGGTTGTGGTTTGAGGGAGATATAAGAAGGTAGTGGTGAGGGAAGAGAGGTCATTGCCTCCGCATGCTATGTTTGGACTTGTGTTTGCCTTGCCAATCTCGAGTTTTACTCGGGACGAGTACAAGTCCAAGTGTGGGGGTATTTGACAACACCAAATATTGTCGTGTCTAGTAGTAGTTTTTAGAGTCTTTCGTTTTACTTTTTACGGGTCATTAGCTTTGTTTTATGTTAACTTTAGTTTTTGTAATAATGTTAGTATTTAGTATTTTAAGTCAATTTTGAGAGTCAAAACCCAAAAGTCAATGAAAGTCAAACCCGAAACCCGAGACCCAAAAACCCGGAAATTGGAGTGGGCTAGCAATGAATCACCAAGGCATGAAGACCAAACCCAATGGGTCAATGGAAGTCAAGGCGGGGCAAAAAGTACATGGGTCAACGAAAGTCAAGAAGGAAAAG
>JAIUZE010013080.1:0-39236 GCA_022085475.1 Heliosperma pusillum
ATTATTCTTATTATTATTCTTATTATTATTATTATTATTCTTATTATTATTCTTATTATTATTCTTATTATTATTCTTATTATTATTCTTATTATTCTTATTATTATTATTATTATTATTATTATTATTATTATTATTATTATTATTATTATTATTATTATTATTATTATTATTATTATTATTATGATAAGATGCGCGCAGCTTTCATTAAAATAAAATAAAAAGTTTACATGAAGTTGGTGGGGAGCCAAGAGACAATCTGGGCCCCCACTTCCTTAGCTATAGCAAAACTAAGCCTAGCAAAAATATAAGCGGCCACCCGAGCCCCAGCATCTTGAGATACCGAGAATTTCTGGATCCGCTTGAGCAAGTCAACAGCATCCGAGCCCAGCTCCCCAAGCGAAGAGAAAGAGAAGGGTAGGAAACCATATCCAGCAGCCGCGCATAAATCCCTATACTTAGCACATTTGCGCTGAGCAGCATCGGCAACAACCCGTCCCGACACAAAATCGGACATTCCAGTCTGAGTCAAAGGGGAAGACCCTGTCAAATCAACACACACATCACGCCCTCTGTCCCAGGAATAAAGTAGCAAATCCGCAGGACGAAGAGATCCGCCATGCCCGTCAACCAAACCGATATCAACCTCCTTGCCCGTAGAAATACCAGACCTATAGCAGATGTCAAATAAGGTGTCACGAACGAGGTTATGCCGATGCTTAACCCCCACAGTACCAGCACAAGAAACAGCGTGGTCCCCATACACATCATCAGTAAAAACCCGAGAGCAAGCAGGACAAGGCCTAGATACCGCGAATAACGGAACACCGAGGCGATACCCCAGCACACAACGGTAAGTCCTCCTGTTCATAGTCTGACCCAACCCAGAGATAGGAACCGCACGCAACCAATCAGAGGAGTGGGCACCCTGCAGAGACTTCCATAACGCAAGCTGACGCGGTGTCAAAGAGAAAACAAATTCTGAAGAAGCACCAACCGTCGCGAAATATATATCTGCCAATTTCTTCATAAGTTTAGGGGCAGCGATTTCACTCGGATCACGTAAAAAATCAGAACCTGTAGTTTCCGAAAACACCCGCAAGGCATCGTCAAAAGTAGGACCAGCACATACAATACCAGAAGGCCGCAAGAGCGTAGCCTGCAAAACTGCAGACTGCAAACGGGAAGCCATAAAGGCATAGTGTAAAACATCCCCCGCAGCATAAACACCGAGTCCACCCAAATGAAAAGGGAAAGTGGCAAGGCGCCACTGCCAATCCCCAAAACCAGGCCCAGACGCGGTGACAATAGGTTCCAAGCTAGAACGAAGCGCTGCATCAAAGCGAAGATGGACAGACCCAAAGACCCCCGGGGAGCAAGTACGGAGGGAAAAATAGAGTTTAGAAATACCAGTACAGGCCCGAAGCAGAAGCAACTCACATTGCGGGTCCTCAATCCTCGCGACTAAGTCCATAAGCTCAACGGTCTTAGTCACTCTCCTCGCCACAAGCTCACTGCCAAAAATGGGACAAGTACTGACAGGTCCACACAAAATAGAGACACCACGCAAGGGCCGAGCAATAGAAGGGGGGAAAACACCGGGTAGCCGACTCCGAGGATCCTCAATAGGCCAAAAGACCTTAGTCTTAGCCACATTAAGATGGAGACCGAAACGAGGCCCATCTGCCATAATCAAATCCAAAACTCCCTCACCTCTAAAGTGTCCCCAACAATGGTGCCATCATCCAGATACCATGCTTGCAAAGTAAGATCAAAGGAATCCCGGATGTTGCACACTAGCGGATGCAAAACCAAAGCGAAAAGCAAAGGCCCTAAAGGATCACCCTGCTGGACACCCTGACAAGACCACAAACAATGCTCCCCATAATAAAGACGGGCAGGGCTAGAGTAACAAAACTCCACCCAACGGGAAAGAACCGGACAACGACGGCGGACTTCCTGTAGCATAGTCACACGATCAACAAGGTTGAAAGCATTTTGGAAATCAACTAGCAATATAGACAGTCCCACATCCCACGGGCCTCAATGAGCCGGTTCAAGGCATGCAAGATAGCCTCTCCTCCACCGGACACCCCAACCCCAAACTGAAGGCCAGCAAAATAAGCAGACAAAGAAGGACCAACCAGAGAAGCACCAGCCTTAGAGACAAGACGTCTCCAGACAGTGCCAACAGCGATAGGGCGAACACCCCCACCTGGTTTAACAAGCGGCGTGAGCGGAGCGCTAACAATGTACTCACCAAGGGCTACAGGGCACCGGCCCTCCAGAAAAAGATTAACCACCCTAGTAATAGAAGCGATCAAATCATCCGAGACAGCCACAGCAGCACCACTCAAACAGTCCAGAAGGTGTTGGGCACGAAGTCCATCCCTCCCGCAAGAAGTGCCACGCGGGAAACCACGAATCATGTCCAAAACCACTGCCGAAGAGGCAACAAGAGAATGATGATCCACAGGCAAAGGAGGCAATGAAGGAGATTAGGCGACAGGATGCTTCTCACGCAAAGCACCAAGAGTGGCATCAGTGTATGGGGCGACGCCGGAGGAAGAAAGCACCCTAACAGCAGCAGTATAATGACCATCACAAATCTTCCGCCGACACTGGCGGAGATTTTGCTCACTCAAATCCAGATCCTCCTCCACACAAAACGAAGGAGGAACCTCAGCCAAACACTCCTGTAAAAGCTGCAACCCCCCTCCAGGCACCCCCAAGCAAGAATAGCCCTGGTAATACTCTCCTCCTGATGCTGTCGCCTAACAGCCGTCCTACACTCAAGATTATTCCGAGGAGCAAAGGTCTTAAGTAGACAAATAGGCAACACAAGCGAACGAACCCAGCAGGAGAGATCACCAGGAGAGTCAGCCACATCATCCAAGACCCCCTTCAGAACCCGAGCAAACCCAAGACGGCACTTAGGAGGAATAGATTTCACGGTGCGATGGCCCAAAGAAAATAAACGATCAAGCGAAGATACAGACCATTGAACAAGCGCAACCCCATCATCAGATGAAAGAACCGAGTGAGACGGAGCCGTAGGTCTAGGGATACCATGAATAAAAAAACTAACGATGCCATCACCCAATCCGGAGGCGGAACTATGTCACCCCGACCATGCCGACACCTAGAACGAAACGTATGGGTTTTAAAGCACTCCCCACACAACCAAAGCCCCATCCGCTTTAAAGTAATCTCGGCATTAGAGAAAACCGTCAGACTATCAATAAGAGTTTGACGCGTAAGACCCATAACACCGTCAATACAATGTCGATCCTGAAAATGCTTTCGCCAGGCGGCCTTAGTAAGGCCCCTACCACCTCCATTCGGACACCCATGATTACCAGAAAAAGGACAAAGAAATCGTACTAAAACAGGCATGATAAAGAAAAGGAAAATAATACCTAATAATAAAAAAAAAGAAAAGGAAACCCTAATCCCATGCAAGGCTACGGCCAACATACAAACACACACCACTAATCCCATGCACGGCTACGGCCAACACCAGCCACAGCCCGCAGGCCACCGTGACCCATACCCCACGCCGTCCCGTAACCCGCCACCGTAGCAACACCCACCACAGCCAGCAGCACGACAAGACCACCAACACAACAACCGACGCCGACGCGACGAAACACAAAAATAGCCTCACCACAGCCGACACTAGCGGTGCTTTTGGCTAGGCCGTAGACGGCGGACGTGAGAGAGACTGGCGGCTACTGTCAACGGCCAAGAGGTGCCGAGACCCGTAACCAACAGACGCGGCGAGAGATAACACAAACCTTAAGACGACCCACCAACAACTCACCACAGCCGGCGACGTGAGGTCTGGATGGCCTGGGTGAGGGCGGTGGACGGAGGGGAAGCCGGAGGGGCGGTAGAGCAGCCGCAGCAGCAACAGGAACCCTAATCCGTCTCTCGCCTCTCTACTCTCTCTAACGCTAATTATTATTATTATTATTATTATTATTATTATTATTATTATTATTATTATTATTATTATTATTATTATTATTATTCTTACTATTATCATTGTTATTATTATATTAATTAATTTTTTTTATTATAATAATATATTTTTTAAAATTTATTATATTACTATTATTTATTATTATAATTATAAATTTTATTATTTTATTTATATTTAATATATTTATTTATTAGTATATTATTACAATTAATTAATGGAAATATTAGTATTAACAACATTTATTATTATTATTATTTTGTTATATTACATTTAATATTTTATTAATATATTTACATTATTATTATTATTATTATTATTTATATTTATTATTATTAGTATTTATATCATTTATATTATTATATTATACTTATCTTATTAATTCTTTAGATACTTTTATTAATATATTTATTACTATATTATATTACTACTAATCCTGTTATCGTTTATATTAATATTTTATAATTTTATTATTATATTATATTAATATAGTATTATACTAATGTTTAATATATTATTATTAATTATTATTATTTATAATATTATATTATACTTATCATATTTATTTTAATTACTATTTTTAATTTATTTATTACTATATTATATTATTATTAATAATTATATAAGTAATATTAATATTTTACTATTATTATTATATTACAATATTATTACTATTTTATTTTTATATATCTTATTATATTATTGTTATATTATATTAGTGTAATATTATAATTACTAATGATTAATATTATTATAATATATTATTATTGTATTATTATTGTCATAATCTTTTTATTAGTTCACTTCAGTTCAGTTCAGTTCAGTTCAGTTCAGATCAGTTCAGTTCAGTTCAGTTCAGTTCAGTTCAGTTCAGTTCAGTTCAGTTCAGGTCCATTAAGTTCAGTTCAGTTCAGTTCAGCTCCAATAAGTTCAGTTCAGTTCAGTTCAGTTCAGGCGATTTCAGTCCAAAAGAACAGAGCCTTAGTGGCGGATGTAGTTGCTTTGCTCAAGCGGATTCAGAAATTCTCTGTGTCTTAGAATGTCGGGGCTCGAGCTGCCGCTTACATTTTTTCTACACTTAGTTTCGCTATTGCTAAGGGAGTGGGAGCCCAGATAGTATCTTGAATGCCCAAAAATTTCTTGTAAACTTGTTTTTTATCTTAATAAAAGTTGCGGTTATATTTAAAAGAAAATAATAATCTTCTGTGATGTTGGGATTGTTCCGGTTGGTTTGACTATATCTTCACTTGATCGTTTTTTATCTATGGGATTTCGCAATGTGAAGTCAATCCCACATAGATGTTGCAATACCCAGTATTTTAGAGACATTTGAACAACCTTTGACCTTATGGAACTCACCTTATGAGACCATTTATAGTATAATATTAGATGACTCTGCATTCTTGAGGGGAGAGTACTCGACCTAGTATAGCGTACTCGGTACCGAGTACTGAGGACACTCGACCGAGTGAAGCTCACTCGGCCGAGTGCCCCTTTTATATGACGGAATCAGGCCGCGTTAATTAGATTTCGGGAGGCTGCGACTTAAATCATTATTTTTACAAAAAACTTTCTTTCTCTATAAACCTAAACTTAATCTCCTCTTTTCTCCGAAACCTTACCACCTATGGAGTCTACCACCATAGGAATCGCCGTAGGAGTTTAGCGGCGAGCGAGACCACCTTATTACGAATCAAGTAAGTATCACCCTCATAGTTTGTTATTGACAGCAGTGACAATTGTTGTGATAGAAGTTGTATCATTGTTCGTAGGTTCGGATGTAGGATGTATGCTTTTACGTGTATGTGTGTTGCGTCAGATTATGGCTATGTGCAGGAACGCTAAAGGTATTATATTCCTACTCAGTGCCTTGTATGTTAATCATTGTGATGAGAGCGTTACTGTGACGTTGTGATTGTTGTTATTGATGATGATTACTATTGTGACGATGATGGAGTTCGGGTTTGGAGTGGTTACTTGTTTACTATTTTGGTGGTCCACCGGGAGACGAACCACACCCCAAGTTCGCCTCTCGTAGCTCTCCCGCTGCGACGGGGATGCACACATTAATGATCCGGGATCCTTGTTCGGTTCCTAAGTCGATGGGTTCGGTATTTTCTATGACTGGTGCCCATTCCCCCTCTTGTAGTATTTCTTTAATTATATAGGGAGATAATTCGATTGAGTTTGGGTCGGGGTCAACCTCATTATTATCGTAAATAGAATTACATTCAGTAAAACACAAGGAGTAAGCATAATCCGATTTATTCATATTAAATTTTGAAAATAGCTGAAACAAAGAGGCCATATGTTCAGTTGTCAGTGGCGGTAACGGAATAGCTGTTTGGACACTTTCTAGGAACTTTGCTAGACTAAGACTCTGATTCCGACTCCGACTCTGACTCGAATTCATTGTCTTCTGGCTCCCGTTTGAACATCTCTCCTTCTTCTGTAGTGACCTTGAAGAGCTTTCCATGATTGTTAGTCCACTGATCGACTTTCTCCATCCTTTTGGCTGACTAGAGCCACCGTCGGTGATCAATGCTATAGAGTTGAAAGGATCATCCTGAAGTATCATGGTAATGATCTTATCCTGTGCAGCTCTGACGAATCAATATTTCCCAAACAAGAGACTAACGGCTTGCTCGTCTAAACAAGGTGTTTGACGGGTTTTGACGGTAGAAACCGTTTCCGAGGGGATAAAATAACAATCGTGGAAGACATCGATTCCAACTACTTTATACCCTTATAGTGCCACGGTTCAGGAAACCCGTGAAAGTATTCTTGACTGCCCTTCCTTACGAACTATCCATTCAGAGTAGGGAGATAAGGTCGCATCTGGATTCCTCTATCTTTACGATTTTGGACTTGAGTAAGCATTTCTAGGGTTTCTTCCTTTTTGGGTTTGTACCCCAATCTTAATGGTATCTTTCTGGAATTCCCTTTTTTGTAAGGTGCAAAGGTACTCTTCCTGATGGGGTTCAATGGCGTTCCTGCGAAGTGTCCCTGGGATTTGAGTATGTGGTTGACAACTATGTTGGAGTGTGGGTTGAAGTATAAAGGTGTCAATTCACTCTCTACGAGATTTATGCTTTGAAATCCTCCAAGCTCGTATACTGGATAATGATCACTATTTATACACATATTTTATGCTTCCCTTAGTTACATATTACTCAATTTACCGTCTTTCCTTGCTTATTTCTAAGCTATTTTAGCTAGAATATAGATTCTGCCGCTTCTGTTATGTTTTAATGCAGATTGGATGCATTTGGAGCTTTTTGAGTAGATATGAAGCATGGCGGAGTCGGATCGTAGAAGGTTAGGCACGGAAATTGAGAGCAATAGAGAAGGAATGAAGAAAAACGAAGAAGCAAGCCATTTTGAAGGCTGCTCGATCGAGCAATACTGTCTGCTCGATCGAGTCGGGCTGAAAGATTCTCGATCGAGCAACATACCCTTAATCGATCGAGCAACCCAACTTTTGACAGAATTCGGCTTTCCTAAAATTAGTTTAACCTAGTTAATTAGATTTTTATTATAAAAGAAAAACTAGTCTTTCGTAATTAGGGATGCTTTAATATTAGAAACCTAAATTAGCTTGCTTTGCCTCTTGATTTTATCATCAAGATTATTGTTTTTGGTTCAAGCTTATAATTGGTATTCTTCAATCTTTCTTCGTTATTCAATTAGTACCTTCTAGTTCTTTAATTATTCTTTGTTAATCCTTTCATTATTGTTAATCATGTTTACTTTATTTGTTACCGTCGTTATTAATATTGTTATGAGTAGCTAAATTCTTATCTAGGGTTGAAAGGGGATCTAGGATTGTTAGAAGGGGTAGATTAATTAATTGAATTTCAATTGCATGTTTATCGTTTGATTATCGTTTTAATTCTAGTTGTTTAATTACTGGCCAAGATTAATTAGCTAGTCTCGCGAATTAGGATTAACACTGACCGGGTTAAGACTAAGATAGGCTACGATAATTGAATAGAACTCGTTTAATGATAGCGATCGCATGTTAAATTGTAGATCTAAAGGGCATAATTGAGTCAACCGATCTTGTGACCTTAGATAACTTTATTGCATGATAGTTGATTATACCCTTATCCCTGAACAATAATCCTAGTGAACCTGAGACCCTAGACTTTTAATCTTATTGTTTTCAACCTTTTATTGTTATTGTTTGCTATTAGTTTACAAACACAATAAAAAAACCCCAAAATTGTTACTTAAGAGACGAACCTAGTTTAACAGACTAGAATACTACCGCCTCCCTGTGGATTCGATACCTTACTTAGTGCTGACTATTAGTTAGTTGTGAAGTAGGATTACTTTGATTAATGTGACGCGACTTTAACCTTATCAAATTTGGCGCCATTGCCGGGGAGGCAACAGTTTTCTGTTTGTTTCTACTTAGTTTGTCTTTTTTCGTCTCAGGGAACCTAAGTTACTTGGGACAGTTCTCATCCTTTTCTTTAGTGTTCGTTTATGCCCAGGTGTTCCAGGTCCGATCTCGTACCCTACGATTCCGACCCAAAGAGGACTCTCCGAGTTAGACGAAACTTTTGGAAGGAAATTCAAGAAGCGGAAGACTTGAGTACGCTTGACACAGTTTACGCCAAATTCGTCGCAGAAAAACCATCCTTAGAAGAGGATACACATATTTCTGCACCTACTACAATCATGCCTACTTTAGCCAGTCAATTGGAGCCTACCCTTGCATCCATTCCCAAGGTATTCAAACTCCCTACTACGCGTAATGAAACTTTTGAGATTCGCCCATCTTATATCTCTTTGGTGAAGCAAAAAATGTTTGGAGGAAGCCCTACTGAGGATCCTGCTAAGAATATGGAGAAATTCACCAACTATTGTTGCTCTATTCCTTCAACGGGTGGGATAACGCAAGACCAGATCAAGTTGGTGTTGATTCCCTTTTCACTACGAGACGGGGCAGAAGATTAGTTGAGTGAGTTAGATGTGGATGCACTTGGCATCACTGATTGGAATTCTCTGGCTCTTGCATTCTACAAAAGATATTTCCCGCCACAGAAAACCAATGCCATCCGAAGTCAAATCACAAGTTTAAAACAAAGTCCCACTGAGAACTTTAATGAGGCCTGGGTTTGCTTCAAGAAGCTTGTCAAATCTGTTCCACATCATGGTTTTGATACTTGGTTCCTATGCAACCAGTTTTACAATGGGTTATATGATGATCAGAGAGCATTGCTAGATTCTGCTGCCAATGGAAGAATCCAAAATAACACTACTGATGCTAATGCTTGGAAATTTATTGATGAGATAGCTACTCACACTGCTGAGTATGGCAATCCTAGGGGTAATGCGAGGCGATGAGGTTCGGACAATGCCGTTGCAGCTCAGTTGGAGGCATTAACTGCTAAAATTGCCGAATAACAAGCTTCAAAATCCTTGGAAAATAAACAAATGGTTCATACCATGGTTCAGCAAGAGTCAACCTGTAAAAGATCTGGTATCATGGGGCATAATGCGGTAGATTGTATGAGTACGATTGAACAAGTACTTGCTTTTCAATCCTTTAAGCAAGGTACACTGTACTCTTACTTTTATAATGAAAGGACGAGAGAGCACCCAAATTTCTCCTACCAAAGTCAGAATGTTCTTAATCCTACCTCGCTGCCACCTCAGCAACAAGGTTCCTCTTACGTGATTCCTCGAAATCGCAATTCTCAAGGAAACTATAGCCGTCCAAATCAAGGAGGCCAAAACTTTCAACAAGCTCCACCTCCACCACCTCCAAGTAATGATATGGCGGAATTGAAAGCCATCTTGCAGCAAAGTCTCATGATATAGCAAAAGCAAGATGCTCAGATCTCAAAATTGCTCGCGCATAACAAGATAGTAGATACTCAAATTGCCCAATTGGCAATTCAAAATCCACACAAACAACCCGGCAATATTCTTCCTCAGGGACACCCTCAACATGAATAAGTCAATGCTATTACTTTGAGGAGTGGGAGCCATAACAAAGGCCCGGAAAATATAGGGGATGAGAACGATGAAAGTATGGAAGTTGCTCGTCAATATTCGGAAAACAGAGAAAAAGGGCCTTAAAAAGAGGTTGCTCGATCGAGCAGCACCCCTTTACTCGATCGAGCAACCCAGGAAAAATCTGAAAATTTTGCTCGAGAAGTTCCTGAAAGGTTCTTCTTTGGCAAACTCAATCGAGCAACCCCCCTGCTCGATCGAGCAACCCTTGCTCTGACTGATAAGTCCTCTAACTCACCTTCAAAAGCAAAAGAAGCCAAGCCAATCGCCATTACACTTCCTTTTCCTCACCGACAACATAAATCCAAGCTCGATAAACAGTTTGGAACGTTTATGGAGGTGGTCAAGAATTTGCAAGTGAGTGTACCTTTTACTGAGTTGATCACTCAAGTGCCGGCCTATGCAAAATTTCTGAAGGACATATTGACAAGGAAGCGGCCCTTTAATGAAGTGGAGACGATTGCATTTACTGAGGAATGCAGTGCTGTGTTACAATCCAGATCGCCACCTAAGCTAAAGGATCCAAGGAGTTTTTTTATTCCTTGTAATATAGGCTGTTTAGCTATTGCTAAATCCCTTTGTGATCTAGGGGCTAGTGTTAGTGTAATGTCATTTTCTATATGTAAAAAGCTAAATATGGGTCAACTTACTGTTACAACCATGACCTTACAAATGGCCGACCGTTCTATTAAACACCCTTTGGGGATTTTAGAAGACGTACCGGTTAGAGTAGGGAAGTTTTTCATACCAGTTGACTTCGTTGTATTAGATATGGCTGAGGACACCCAAATTCCTATCATCTTGGTGTTATTTATGAAAACTAAAATATTAGACTTTCTAATACTGAAATTAAATTAGCATAATTTAATTATACATGATCTAGTGCATGCAAGTATAAATAAGTGTATAAAACTACAATTAAGAAGAAATTTCCTTACAAAGCTTTATGGAAATGGTATACTACAACTTTTGTAGTTTTACAACCTGAATATAAGAGTTCCTTAAACCTTAGTACAAAGTAGGATTACTCCTCCTTGTTGCACCCAAGGATTTGCCCCAAAATCCTAGTTTTATTAACTAGATAATAACTAAGACGATTAACCCTTAATAATACTACAAATATCACTACTTATTAGTAATATAAGGTGTGTATTATATTTTGTGATTCTATGTGATGAAGATGATGATGAAGATGAAGAATAAGATGAACAATTCAACTTATTGTTCTATGTTGAAAAAGGCCAACAAGTGCTAATAATGAACAATTTTTCTTCTTTATTCATCAAGTCACATGACCATAAGTTGTTGTGGTATTTATAGGCAAATTAGGGTAGTGGAATGTGATGTAAACATCCACTAATGAGTGAAATTATTGCCCAACACTCACCTAGTTGTGAGTGTGCATATTTCGGTCTATATGTGAGTTTTTGGGTCCATTTTTGTCTTTTGATATTTGTCCCACAAATACTTATAAGTCAAATACTTAATTATCGCATGTTAAATTGTAGATCTAAAGGGCATAATTGAGTCGACCGATCTTGTGACCTTAGATAAATTTACTGCATCATAGTTGATTACACCCTTATCCTTGAACAATAATCCTAGTGAACCTGAGACCCTAGACTTTTAATCTTATTGTTTTCAACCTTTTATTGTTATTGTTTGCTATTAGTTTACAAACACAATAAAAAACCCCAAAATTGTTACTTAAGAGACGAACCTAGTTTAACAGACTAGAATACTACCGCCTCCCTGTGGATTCGATACCTTACTTAGCGCTGACTATTAGTTAGTTGTGAATTAGGATTACTTTGATTAAGGTGACGCGACTTTAACCTTATCAAATTTGGAGCCGTTGCCGCGGAGGCAACAATTTTCTGTTTGTTTCTACTTAGTTTGTCTTTTTTCGTCTCAGGGAACCTAAGTTACTTGGGACAATTCTCATCCTTTTCTTTAGTGTTCGTTTATGCCCAGGTGTTCCAGGTCCGATCTCGTACCCTACGATTCCGACCCAAAGAGGACTCTCCGAGTTAGACGAAACTTTTGGAAGGAAATTCAAGAAGCGGAAGACTTGAGTACGCTTGACACAGTTTACGCCGAATTCGTCGCAGAAAAACCATCCTTAGAAGAGGATACACATATTTCTGCACCTACTACAATCATGCCTACTTTAGCCAGTCAATTGGAGCCTACCCTTGCATCCATTCTCAAGGTATTCAAACTCCCTACTACGCGTAATGGAACTTTTGAGATTCGCCCATCTTATATCTCTTTGGTGGAGCGAAACATGTTTGGAGGAAGCCCTACTGAGGATCCTGCTAAGCATATGGAGAAATTCACCAACTATTGTTGCTCTATTCCTTCAACGGGTGGGATAACGCAAGACCAGATCAAGTTGGTGTTGATTCCCTTTTCACTACGAGACGGGGCAGAAGATTGGTTGAGTGAGTTAGATGTGGATGCACTTGGCATCACTGATTGGAATTCTCTGGCTCTTGCATTCTACAAAAGATATTTCCCGCCACAAAAAACCAATGCCATCCGAAGTCAAATCAAAAGTTTAAAACAAAGTCCCACTGAGAACTTTAATGAGGCCTGGGTTTGCTTCAAGAAGCTTGTCAAATCTGTTCCACATCATGGTTTTGATACTTGGTTCCTATGCAACCAGTTTTACAATGGGTTATATGATGATCAGAGAGCATTGCTAGATTCTGCTGCCAATGGAAGAATCCAAAATAACACTACTGATGCTAATGCTTGGAAATTTATTGATGAGATAGCTACTCACACTGCTGAGTATGGCAATCCTAGGGGTAATGCGAGGCGATGAGGTTCGGACAATGCCGTTGCAGCTTAGTTGGAGGCATTAACTGCTAAAATTGCCGAATAACAAGCTTCAAAATCCTTGGAAAATAAACAAATGGTTCATACCATGGTTCAACAAGAGTCAACCTGTAAAAGATGTGGTATCATGGGGCATAATGCGGTAGATTGTATGAGTACGGTTGAACAAGTACTTGCTTTTCAATCCTTTAAGCAAGGTAAACTGTATTCTAACTTTTATAATGAAAGGACGAGAGAGCACCCAAATTTCTCCTACCAAAGTCAGAATGTTCTTAATCCTACCCCGCTGCCACCTCAGCAACAAGGTTCCTCTTACGTGATTCCTCAGAATCACAATTCTCAAGGCAACTATAGCCGTCCAAATCAAGGAGGCCAAAACTTTCAACAAGCTCCACCTCCACCACCTCCAAGTAATGATATGGCTGAATTGAAAGCCATCTTGCAGCAAAGTCTCATGATATAGCAAAAGCAAGATGCTCAGATCTCACAACTGCTCGCGCATAACAAGATAGTAGATACTCAAATTGCCCAATTGGCAATTCAAAATCCACACAAACAACCGGGCAATATTCTTCCTCAGGGACACCCTCAACATGAACAAGTCAATGCTATTACTTTGAGGAGTGGGAGCCATAACAAAGGCCCGGAAAAGATAGGGGATGAGAACGATGAAAGTATGGAAGTTGCTCGTCAATATTCGAAAAACAGAGAAAAAGGGCCTGAAAAAAAGGTTGCTCGATCGAGTAGCACCCCTTTACTCGATCGAGCAACCCACGAAAAATCTAAAAATTTTGCTCGAGAAGTTCCTGAAAGTTTCTTCTTTGGCAAACTCAATCGAGCAACCCCCCTGCTCGATCGAGCAACCCTTGCTCCGATAAGTCCTCTAATTCACCTTCAAAAGCAAAAGAAGCCGAGCCAATCGCCATTACACTTCCTTTTCCTCACCGACAACATAAATCCAAGCTCGATAAACAGTTTGGAACGTTTATGGAGGTGGTCAAGAATTTGCAAGTGAGTGTACCTTTTACTGAGTTGATCACTCAAGTGCCGGCCTATGCAAAATTTCTGAAGGACATATTGACAAGGAAGCGGCCCTTTAATGAAGTGGAGACGATTGCATTTACTGAGGAATGCAGTGCTGTGTTACAATCCATATCGCCACCTAAGCTAAAGGATCCAAGGAGTTTTTCTATTCCTTGTAATATAGGCTGTTTAGCTATTGCTAAAGCCCTTTGTGATCTAGGGGCTAGAGTTAGTGTAATGTCATTTTCTATATGTAAAAAGCTAAATATGGGTCAACTTACTGTTACAACCATGACCTTACAAATGGCCGACCGTTCTATTAAACACCCTTTGGGGATTTTAGAAGACGTACCGGTTAGAGTAGGGAAGTTTTTCATACCAGTTGACTTCGTTGTATTAGATATGGCTGAGGACACCCAAATTCCTATCATCTTGGTGTTATTTATGAAAACTAATATATTAGACTTTCTAATACTGAAATTAAATTAGCATAATTTAATTATACATGATCTAGTGCATGCAAGTATAAATAAGTGTATAAAACTACAATTAAGAAGAAATTTCCTTACAAAGCTTTATGGAAATGGTATACTACAACTTTTGTAGTTTTACAACCTGAATATAAGAGTTCCTTAAACCTTAGTACAAAGTAGGATTACTCCTCCTTGTTGCACCCAAGGATTTGCCCCAAAATCCTAGTTTTATTAACTAGATAATAACTAAGACGATTAACCCTTAATAATACTACAAATATCACTACTTATTAGTAATATAAGGTGTGTATTATATTTTGTGATTCTATGTGATGAAGATGATGATGAAGATGAAGAATAAGATGAACAATTCAACTTATTGTTCTATGTTGAAAAAGGCCACCAAGTGCTAATAATGAACAATTTTTCTTCTTTATTCATCAAGTCACATGACCATGAGTTGTTGTGGTATTTATAGGCAAATTAGGGTAGTGGAATGTGATGTAAACATCCACTAATGAGTGGAATTATTGCCCAACACTCACCTAGTTGTGAGTGTGCATATTTCGGTCTATATGTGAGTTTTTGGGTCCATTTTTGACTTTTGATATTTGTCCCACAAATACTTATAAGTCAAATACTTAATTATCGCATGTTAAATTGTAGATCTAAAGGGCATAATTGAGTCGACCGATCTTGTGACCTTAGATAACTTTATTGCATCATAGTTGATTACACCCTTATCCTTGAACAATAATCCTAGTGAACCTGAGACACTAAACTTTTAATCTTATTGTTTTCAACCTTTTATTGTTATTGTTTGCTATTAGTTTACAAACACAATAAAAAAACCCCAAAATTGTTACTTTAGAGACGAACCTAGTTTAACAGACTAGAATACTACCGCCTCCCTGTGGATTCGATACCTTACTTAGCGCTGACTATTAGTTAGTTGTGAATTAGGATTACTTTGATTAAGGTGATGCGACTTTAACCTTGTCAAATTTGGAGCCGTTGCCGGGGAGGCAACAGTTTTCTGTTTGTTTCTACTTAGTTTGTCTTTTTTCGTCTCAGGGAACCTAAGTTACTTGGGACAATTCACATCCTTTTCTTTAGTGTTCGTTTATGCCCAGGTGTTCCAGGTCCGATCTCGTACCCTACGATTCCGACCCAAAGAGGACTCTCCGAGTTAGACGAAACTTTTGGAAGGAAATTCAAGAAGCGGAAGACTTGAGTACGCTTGACACAGTTTACGCCAAATTCGTCGCAGAAAAACCATCCTTAGAAGAGGATACACATATTTCTGCACCTACTACAATCATGCCTACTTTAGCCAGTCAATTGGAGCCTACCCTTGCATCCATTCCCAAGGTATTCAAACTCCCTACTACGCGTAATGGAACTTTTGAGATTCGCCCATCTTATATCTCTTTGGTGGAGCGAAACATGTTTGGAGGAAGCCCTACTGAGGATCCTGCTAAGCATATGGAGAAATTCACCAACTATTGTTGCTCTATTCCTTCAACGGGTGGGATAACGCAAGACCAGATCAAGTTGGTGTTGATTCCCTTTTCACTACGAGACGGGGCAGAAGATTGGTTGAGTGAGTTAGATGTGGATGCACTTGGCATCACTGATTGGAATTCTCTGGCTCTTGCATTCTACAAAAGATATTTCCCGCCACAGAAAACCAATGCCATCCGAAGTCAAATCACAAGTTTAAAACAAAGTCCCACTGAGAACTTTAATGAGGCCTGGGTTTGCTTCAAGAAGCTTGTCAAATCTGTTCCACATCATGGTTTTGATACTTGGTTCCTATGCAACCAGTTTTACAATGGGTTATATGATGATCAGAGAGCATTGCTAGATTCTGCTGCCAATGGAAGAATCCAAAATAACACTACTGATGCTAATGCTTGGAAATTTATTGATGAGATAGCTACTCACACTGCTGAGTATGGCAATCCTAGGGGTAATGCGAGGCGATGAGGTTCGGACAATGCCGTTGCAGCTCAGTTGGAGGCATTAACTGCTAAAATTGCCGAATAACAAGCTTCAAAATCCTTGGAAAATAAACAAATGGTTCATACCATGGTTCAACAAGAGTCAACCTGTAAAAGATGTGGTATCATGAGGCATAATGCGGTAGATTGTATGAGTACGGTTGAACAAGTACTTGCTTTTCAATCCTTTAAGCAAGGTACACTGTACTCTAACTTTTATAATGAAAGGACGAGAGAGCACCCAAATTTCTCCTACCAAAGTCAGAATGTTCGTAATCCTACCCCGCTGCCACCTCAGTAACAAGGTTCCTCTTACGTGATTCCTCAGAATCGCAATTCTCAAGGCAACTATAGCCGTCCAAATCAAGGAGGCCAAAACTTTCAACAAGCTCCACCTCCACCACCTCCAAGTAATGATATGGCGGAATTGAAAGCCATCTTGCAGCAAAGTCTCATGATATAGCAAAAGCAAGATGCTCAGATCTCACAACTGCTCGCTCATAACAAGATAATAGATACTCAAATTGCCCAATTGGCAATTCAAAATCCACACAAACAACCGGGCAATATTCTTCCTCAGGGACACCCTTAACATGAACAAGTCAATGCTATTACTTTGAGGAGTGGGAGCCATAAAAAAGGCCCGGAAAAGATAGGGGATGAGAACGATGAAAGTATGGAAGTTGCTCGTCAATATTCGAAAAACAGAGAAAAAGGGCCTGAAAAAAAGGTTGCTCGATCGAGCAGCACCCCTTTACTCGATCGAGCAACCCACGAAAAATCTAAAAATTTTGCTCGAGAAGTTCCTGAAAGTTTCTTCTTTGGCAAACTCAATCGAGCAACCCCCCTGCTCGATCGAGCAACCCTTGCTCCGACTGCTAAGTCCTCTAATTCACCTTCAAAAGCAAAAGAAGCCGAGCCAATCGCCATTACACTTCCTTTTCCTCACCGACAACATAAATCCAAGCTCGATAAACAGTTTGGAACGTTTATGGAGGTGGTCAAGAATTTGCAAGTGAGTGTACCTTTTACTGAGTTGATCACTCAAGTGCCGGCCTATGCAAAATTTCTGAAGGACATATTGACAAGGAAGCAGCCCTTTAATGAAGTGGAGACGATTGCATTTACTGAGGAATGCAGTGCTGTGTTACAATCTAGATCGCCACCTAAGCTAAAGGATCCAAGGAGTTTTTCTATTCCTTGTAATATAGGCTGTTTAGCTATTGCTAAAGCCCTTTGTGATCTAGGGGCTAGTGTTAGTGTAATGTCATTTTCTATATGTAAAAAGCTAAATATGGGTCAACTTACTGTTACAACCATGACCTTACAAATGGCCGACCGTTCTATTAAACACCCTTTGGGGATTTTAGAAGACGTACCGGTTAGAGTAGGGAAGTTTTTCATACCAGTTGACTTCGTCGTATTAGATATGGCTGAGGACACTCAAATTCCTATCATCTTGGTGTTATTTATGAAAACTAATATATTAGACTTTCTAATACTGAAATTAAATTAGCATAATTTAATTATACATGATCTAGTGCATGCAAGTATAAATAAGTGTATAAAACTACAATTAAGAAGAAATTTCCTTACAAAGCTTTATGGAAATGGTATACTACAACTTTTGTAGTTTTACAACCTGAATATAAGAGTTCCTTAAACCTTAATCCAAAGTAGGATTACTCCTCCTTGTTGCACCCAAGGATTTGCCCCAAAATCCTAGTTTTATTAACTAGATAATAACTAAGATTAACCCTTAATAATACTACAAATATTACTACTTATTAGTAATATAAGGTGTGTATTATATTTTGTGATTCTATGTGATGAAGATGATGATGAAGATGAAGAATAAGATGAACAATTCAACTTATTGTTCTATGTTGAAAAAGGCCACCAAGTGCTAATAATGAACAATTTTTCTTCCTTATTCATCAAGTCACATGACCATGAGTTGTTGTGGTATTTGTAGGCAAATTAGGGTAGTGGAATATGATGTACACATCCACTAATGAGTGGAATTATTGCCCAACACTCACCTAGTTGTGAGTGTGCATATTTCGGTCTATATGTGAGTTTTTGGGTCCATTTTTGACTTTTGATATTTGTCCCACAAATACTTATAAGTCAAATACTTAATTATCTCATATAATTAATTATTAATTGGACCATTTAACTATTATATGATACAAATAATTAAATAATATACACTTAATTTTTAAGTGATATTTGAGCATTATATTAATATATAATGTGTCATTGGATACCCATTTTAGCTAATATTACAACTCCTTGTAGAATTTATTAGCTAATTACCACTACCTCACAATATATATAAATACCTCAAAGAATTTAGTAAATTAACTTTTAATAACTAAATTTCACTATATTTGATCATATCAAATAAGATAAATATTTTATTAGTCAATTACTACATATAAAATATTTTGGTCTGAGTTCAAAACTCGATCATCACATTAAAACTCACTTGACTAATCTTTAGTCAATATTAATAAGGGACTAACTGAAATGTATCTTTATACAATATCATTAGTTTTTCCGTTGGAGATCCTCCTTATAGGTGTGACCGAGAGGGATCAGTTGATTACCGCCTTCAAACGACAGTAACGTCTAACTCTAGTCAACTGAGCGTTACCGATATACGTTAATCAACTGACAAGTATAAAATAAATATATCTCAAATTTATTCCTTTTATGAGATTTAATAATGTAGACACACTATTGTGGAGGACACATACTCCAACACTTGGGAAGACTATTCCTCCATACTGCGGGGGCGGTTACAGATGTTACGAAGGGCAGACATACACTAACAGTGGGGGATGACACTATCACTTTCAATTTAGATTATGCAATGAAACACCCCATGCTATAAGAGACATGTCATAGGGTCGATATTGTGGATTTGATTGTTGATGACTGCCTCTCCTTGTATTTGAATAGGGATCCTCTGGAGATCGCCTTAATCTCCAGCACTGCTGAAGCTGGAATCTCACGGAGTACGGAAGTGGTGGAGATGGAAAACCTGCTGACAGGAGAGGAATGCACGTTACAAAAGGTGTATAACTTAGGTAACCCCTCAAGGTTACCGAGGTAACGAATCCTGAACTTGAACCCGACTGATGAGCAGTAGTGACAGCTGGTCACTACGCCCCCATTTTGCAGCTGGTTTGGGGGAGGCTATTATTCTCTACAACTGGTTTTATCTATCCTTGTATTTTCTTTTATTGTATTTTCTTTTAGTTATTCCCCATTTCCCTTTGTTAGTTGTGTCCTTTAGGTTGCTGATGTTGGTTGTTGTGTGATTGCTGTGCTATTAGCGTCACACTGAGGACACTGTGACATCTAGGTTTGGGGGAGAGTCTTTATTTCCGTTGTGTGAAAGAAAGAAAATCATAAAAATTGAAAAATTTACAAAATCCAAAAACATGTTTTTATTTTATTAGGTCGAGTCTTGGTAAAGTTGAATAACGATGATGATAAATTGCATTGTTTTTGCATTTGAATCCAAAATACGTTGTCCATGTACATTGTTTTGACTTACTACTTTTGAAAACAAAACTCATAGAACAAGTCTTGACCGTTTTTGACATACTTTATGCTAATTAGATTTGGCCGATTTTTGTTGGTAAACCACTTAAAATTCTGAGGTCTGTAGAGCTTCCTAGGCCAGGAACATCAATAATTTGGTCTCATTGTCTTTAGGCTTGAGTGTGGTACTCCTTGTAGAATATGTAACATCAAATTGCATAAGTGTGACATTCGTTTCTTGATACTATACGCGTTCGTTTGATAAGTGCATGAGGAAAGGGGGTTCTTTTTGTTCAAATAAGCCTCACATAGCCAAAAAGACTTGATTTTATACCCTTATTATTGAGTTCTTTATATTTAGCCATTTTGAACTTTTGTAGCCTGATTGAAAGCCATATAATAGCTACATTCTTAGAATTTGCCTACCTTATCGGGTCAGTCGCACTTGCATGTTTTTTCTTATCTACTTGTCTACTATGGTTGGGTCGGGATTTCTGAAAAAAAAAAAAAAGAATATCAAATGGGTGTAGCAAGTACGTTGCCATTTGTGTTATTTATTCCCTTTGTTCAGAAATGTTATAAGCAAAAGATTTGAAAAAAAGAAAAGAAAAGAAAAGAAAAAAAGAAAAAAAAAAAAAAAGAGGAACAATGAAAAAAATATGTTGCTTCATTGAATTGTTCAAGGGATAATGAAAGGGAATGTACTAGAGTCTAATGCATTTTTCAGAGAGCAATTTCGATATCTCTCTTGTGTTGTCAAAGTTTAAGATGATTTCTCTAGTCGGGTGTTGGTTTGTGCTAGTCTTGTAGATTTGTTTTGGTAAGTGTCGCTGCGACTACCGGTCTTAGCCCCACATTCCCATACGTGCCTTGGCACAATCCACTTCTATACCTTCACCCATTAGCCTCCCTTGTTGTCCTGATTCATGTGCTTTATAGCGAATGCGTATTAGTTGGGGAAATTACTATCACATTAGAATGCATGCATGTTTCATAAGTTGAGTGAGTGTTTCTATTTCTTTCTATCTTTACAAAACTCACCCTTACATAAACTTATGAGTGCATGAGTGAATCCGCGAGAATCCGACAAATTGAGCCTTGCAAGATTGAAAGGTATTTGGTTTTTGTCTATACTACGGTATCATGTAAAATCTTGGAATATGAGCTGCGTTTTCTACTTTCCCGTGCCTTTGAATTTTTGTTATTGGTACAACTTGGTCATTACTTTGTTATAGATATGGATAGCTTGGGATTTGTATGTGCATTAACATTAGCAATGAGTTTTTCATTCACCATTTCTATGTTTGTCCTTGTATAGTGTTGAGTGCTTTCCTTAGGGACAAGCAAAGGATTGGTTTGGGGCAGTTTGATGATCACTATTTATACACATATTTTATGCTTCCCTTAGTTACATATAACTCAATTTACCGTCTTTCCTTGCTTATTTCTATGCTATTTTAGCTAGAATATCGATTATGCCGCTTCTGTTATGTTTTAATGCAGATTGGATGCATTTGGAGCTTTTTGAGTAGATATGAAGCATGGCGGAGTCGGATCGTAGAAGGTTAGGCACGGAAATCGAGAGCAATAGAGAAGGAATGAAGAAAAACGAAGAAGCAAGCCATTTTGAAGGCTCCTCGATCGAGCAACACTGTCTGCTCGATCGAGCAACATACCCTTGCTCGATCGAGCAACCCAGTTTTTGACAGAATTCGGCTTTCCTAAAATTAGTTTAACCTAGTTAATTAGATTTTTATTATAAAAGGAAAACTAGTCTTTCGTAATTAGGGATGCTTTAATATTAGAAACCTAAATTAGCTTGCTTTGCCTCTTGATTTTATCACCAAGATTATTGTTTTTGGTTCAAGCTTGTAATTGACATTCTTTAATATTTCTTCGTTATTCAATTAGTACCTTCTAGTTCTTTAATTATTCTTTGTTAATCCTTTCTTTATTGTTAATCTTGTTTACTTTATTCGTTACCGTCGTTATTAATATTGTTATGAGTAGCTAAGTTCTTATCTAGGGTTGAAAGGGATCTAGGATTGTTAGAAGGGGTAGATTAATTAATTGAATTGCAATTGCATGGTTATCGTTTAATTATCGTTTTAATTCTAGTTGTTTAATTATTGGCCAGGATTAATTAGCTAGTCTCGCAAATTAGGATTAATACCGACCGGGTTAAGACTAAGATAGGCTACGATAATTGAATAAACTCGTTTAATGATAGCGATCGCATGTTAAATTGTAGATCTAAAGGGCATAATTGAGTCGACCGATCTTGTGACCTTAGATAACTTTATTGCATGATAGTTGATTACACCCTTATTCCTGAACAATAATCCTAGTGAACCTGAGACCCTAGACTTTTAATCTTATTGTTTTCAACCTTTTATTGTTATTGTTTGCTATTAGTTTAGAAACACAATCAAAAACCCCGAAATTGTTACTTAAGAGACGAACCTAGTTTAGCAGATTAGAATACTACCGCCTCTATGTGGATTTGATACCTTACTTACCGCTGACTATTAGTTAGTTGTGAATTAGGATTACTTTGATTAAGGTGATGCGACTTTAACCTTATCACTAGATCTGTGACTACTTGGTTGCTGGACATTTTCACTATTACAGCCTTGATAGGTGACGAAGTGATCATCACTACTTTGCCATTTAGAGGAATTTTGATCTTCTGGTGCAAGGTGGATGTTACCGCTTTAGATGCGTGAATCCAAGGCCTCCCTAGAAGTATATTAAAAGATGCTTCAATGTCCACAATATGGAAGTTCACCTTTCGCTTAATCGTCCCAGTGGCTATGGTGAGGTTAAATCGCCGTACTACTTTACGTCGTGCTCCATCATACGCTAGAACACCTTGGTTGATAGGAGCCCAATCTGATTCTTTCATGCCCAACTAACGTGCTGTTTTTAGTGGTATGACGTTGACTGTAGAGCCATCATCTACCAAAGTCATTGGTACGTTCTTCTTTAGGCAAGTGATTGTGATATATAGATTGAGATTGTGACTGGCGCCGAAAGGAGGTAAATCCTCATCTGAAAAAGTAACTTGGTTACTTAGCTTAATTGAGTCTTGGAGGACCAAGTTGACTATGTCGTCAGGTGTAGAGTCGTGTGTTACATTCAACTTTGTCAATGTTTGTAATAAAGCGTGGCGATTAGGGAAATGAACTCGCAACTAACTGCCAGATTGAAAGATCAGCCTTTCTTTTCTGTAGTTGTTTCAGTATATGGTCGGTAGATGTTTTGGAGTGACGACATTGGTGTTAGCAACTGGACTATTAACGGTAGGACCATTCTGAGAGACATTCTGATAAGGATGCCCTAAACGAGTAAGATAGTCTATATCTTCATCTTCACTAGCTATAACTATATCTTCACTATGATCTTTCGTGAGGTATTCATCCTCATCGTCATCTGCCCATATTCCGTTGACGGTATTGAGTTCTCTCAATCTGACGATTTCGGCTTCCAAAGTGATTATTCGCTCGACTAGATTATCAAATGTTGTGATCACTTCTTACATTGTCCACTCTTGAGCTAGAACTGGAACGCTTTCCTGAGGCGCAGTGCCTGGAGTGCGTAGGGATGTTACAACGGTTTTAACCTTTGAAACATTCCTACTTACACTCTTAGCCCTTGCGATAAAGACGTCGATGGTAGGAGAAATGGTGGAATATCTTCCTTCATCTTAAAACATATGAACCTCGTCTTCGACAGGGGAGATGAGGTATGAACAATCCAAGGTGGATTCTTCATCTGTAATCATCAGAACTCCAAGAAGATTATGAGTATTGTCAAGCTTGCTTCCAGGAGTTATGGGTAGACGACCATCTTAAATCATATCTTGAATGACATGTTTTAATTTGTGGCATTTCTCTATATCGTGTCCTTTTCCTCTATGATATTCGCAGTATGCATTCTCATCTCAGAATCAAGTTTTCTTCTTTGGATCAGGCGTAGGTCCTATTTGTTGGAGCTTGCCTTGCTGTATCAACCTTTTCAAGGCATTGGAATGCGTAGGTCCTTTGTGGGTTCTTCTTTTTAGAGGATTCGACAAGATTAACTTCAATTGTCTTGTTAGTAGAGCCATAAGAACGACACATTGAGCCTTGATATCCGCGACCTACCGTTTTGGACAAGAGCCCCTTTCGGACATCGTCTTCAATTATTGTTCCTAGCACAGTTAAGTCTTTGAAAGACTTTATGTTTTGGTATCTCAGGTGATTTGCATAAATTGGTCTCAAATTGTCCACGAACGTTTCCACAAGTGTAGCTTCATCTAGACGTTCAACAAGTTGTGTGCTAGTATTTCTCCACCTAATTAGTGATACAGTGTCATTTTGCACTCATTTTCCACCCCTTTTCGTCTCATTTTGCCTGCCTTTAACGCTCCCTTAGAGCGTTTCTACATGTTTTACCTTCTTCTAGTATATTTCTCGCTTTTATCGTGTTTTTGTAGGCCACTTTAGACGATTTCTACCTAATTTTGATCGACAAAGAAGAAGGTGGATCACTCGGAGGACCCACGGCACACCTTAGGGGCCCCACATACCCTTGGGGGGACCTACTCGATGCGCCAAAGCCCTCCCGAGTCAAGGCAAGCAAAACCGGGAAGGAAGCAACTAAGTCAAGCAAGGGAACAAGGAGGAAAGACCTTTGACGGGCGTGAAGTACATCTCAGGGTTGTGAGATTCCTTCCAAAGAATGATAATTTTTTAGCAAAGCAGCTCACGGTCGTGAAACACAGCTCACGGTCGTGAACTACAGCTCACGGTCGTGAAACACAGCTCACGGTCGTGAAACACAGCTCACGGTCACGGTCGTGACTTAGTTGTGAATTTTGGACCTGCTACTGCCACATATCTCACGACCGTGACTTGCATCTCATGGTCGTGAAACCCTTGTCACGGTCGTGAAACCCTTGTCACGGTCGTGAGACACCTTTCACGGTTGTGACTCGTTCAACCCACTTAATGTTTCGAAGCCCATCTTTCCTCCATTTTGTAAACTTATAAATATACCCTCTTGTGTAATTAGAGGGCATGAAACCCTAGATTCAAAATTAGTTAGATTAGATTAGATTAGTCCTCCTAATTAGTTTAATCTTTCCTCAATTACTCCTTAATTAGTTTTAGATCTAGTTATGTAATTGGATTTCTTGGTTTTCTACTTGAAGATTGGTGACAAAGTCTTCTCCTTTATTCAAGATTTCCTCTTTTATTGTTCATCTTTTGCCTTATTTAGTTGGTATATAGTCTTAATCCTTTTTCATATAATTGTTTTGTATATTTATGATTGATTATTGACCTATAACTCAAGTAGAAGTGGTTTAACATATTAATGACACTATAACTTGTATCAATAACGAATTCCACAGATTTGATATGAACAAATCGTTTCTCTAATACCCAATTTTGATTTAAAGACGAAAATTCGTTAATATCAAATTATTAAGAATTTAGGTTAAGAACGAAACCTTTTATATGAAAGATTATGTTGAAATATGGTTTATATACGAAGAAAAGGAAATAAGGAAAAGAAAAAAATCGCAGCAACTAGAGGAAGAAGAAGACGAAGAGCAAGAGCAGGCCAGCCTCTGGAAGACTGGTGTTTACCGGACGACTGGTGTCCCATGTTAGCTCACTAATGATTAACGATGTTCAACACCCGACCTTGCGACTTATTTTGAGGATGTTTACCTGTCTACTTTTTGGAAGTAACGATGTGAGTAAGCTCAATTCGAATGAAGTGTTGTTGTTGTTGGCCTACCTTAATCGTAGGCGAGAAGACTCGGTCTACTATAGTGTTCATGCCATTGTTTGTGCTAGCCTGGCACAAATGACCTCACCGAGACACCGTCGCCTATGTTGCAGTGCTATAGTGACCCGACTCGCTCAGAGATTGGCTGACTTTACCCCCACCGAGGACCTCCCTACATTATTTAACGGCGTCCCTATGATAGACTTGGATTATCTTCTGCACCTTAAGTGGTTGAGAGAGGTTGATGGTGGAGTACTAGCCTGGAGGGTTTAGGGGAGAATGTGGCTGACCTTACGATCTCCCTGTGATTGAGCCTCTGGCAATGCTGGATGCAGATAACGACGAACCGGTATGACTCCCTCAGACCTACCTTATCCCGGATCAGCTCTTAGAGAAGATAGTAGAGCCTGTTGTGACTACTCGTCGGAAGAGGGCGGTGAGAGAGGAGGATGTAGAGCAGTCGGTTGCTCCCTGGGAGAAGACTTGGTATCAGCCTTACTATCAGTACCCGCAGTACCCGACAGTGCACGATCCCCGGATACAAGTCAGTGACCTGACAGAGAGGTTTTCAAATGCGCTAGTAATGAAGAATCTTCAGGAGTAGGCTCACATCCAGAATGTGGGGTCTAGCTTGGGACAACCAGCATGGTGGAGATGTGTTGGAGATGATAGAGGTGTTTTTGAGTGTTATGGTGTAAATCGAGCGGACTGGGGAACCTCCATCGGCCACGGTTATGGTTCTCTTACCCAGTCGTGGGGTGCTTAGTTTGTTACGTCGTTTTATGCAGGGGACGGGGGTAAGGGTAGGTCCGGTCATGGTGATAATGATGGTACCTCTGAGGCAGCTGGCAATGAGGACATGGATGAGGATCGGGATCAGTGAGACCTTGTTGGAGTTGGTGATTACGCCTCCTGCTCAATTCACCCCCCCCCCCTTATTGATAGTTGATATCGATATACTCTTCAATTGGTATTAGAGCCTCGTGCTCTTGATTGCCTAACCGCATAGAAGCTGATCCGTCTAACTTTTGTTTTTATAATTTTGTGTGTAATGGAATCCAAGCAATTGAAAGCTCCCATCTTTGAAGGGAAAAACTATGGTCTTTGGAAAAACATGATGACACACTATATTAAGGGACATGATTGGGAATGTTGGAAGATCATCCAAAACGGTCATAACAAAATATTGGTTGCATCTAAAAATGGCACAGCCTATGAGAAAGACAAAAAGGACTATATTGAGGGTGACTAACGTAAGCCAGAGAAAAACTCGAAAGCCATGAAATTCTTACAAAATGGCATGATAAGCACTGAGTTTAATCGTTTCTTGTCTTGTAGTACGACTAAGGAAATATGGGATGGTCTTGAACTTGCATACGAAGGTAATGCCCTTGTGAAAAGGCATAGGATTGATGTACTCATTCAAAAATATGAACTCTTCTCAATGGAGAAGAATGAATCTGTTCGACCGATTTTATAGTTTTGATAATGACATGTGCTTACTTGATAATGTGCTTTATTTAATATATCATATGCGTGTAATTGTGTGCTTTAGTCTTATTATAGCTAACAACAATTACGAGAAGAAAGATCAAAGTTATAAGAACTTCAGGCATAACTTTGACAAGTTCTGTGAGACAAAGTTATAACAACTTCAGGAATAACTTTGGAAGTTTACATGGATGTTATAGCTACTCAGTCATAACTTTAAAGAAAAACGCTTCAAGCAAGATCTACCTCAAATAACACAAGACTCAAGATGGAGGGTCTTCGTGATCAAGATGAAGAGATGATCCGTATACTGAAGATCTTTGTGAAGATTAGATAGTATAGGTCGTCATTCAGTAACTATTCCATTCAAGTGATTGTAAGTTCAAAGTTATAACTTTAGCCTATAACTTTGGATGATAAATGTTGATGCATGATTTTGGAAATAAAATGTTTTAAATGTTTTCAAAAGTGAAAGAGTATTTTTATATTTATCAAAAGTTTTAATAGAGAATATATTTATGAGATTCTATTGGTTTGAGCCCACCTAGGGTTGTTAACCTAATAAGCCCACCTAGGGTTTGAGCCACCTAGGGTTTCGTGGAAACCTAGGTTTGTGCCTCCTAGGGTTGCGTGTTCCTAGGGTTTCGTGTAGCTAGGTATTTCGGCCTCCTTAGGTTGTTTTTCTTGTTTACTTAATCTAGGATTCTACTATATCTTTACAACAATATTTTGAGATATTAAAGATAAATATATTTCTAAAAGATAAAGCAAATAATATTTTGAGATAAAGATATTTCTAAAAGATAAAGTAAATATTATTTTAAGATATTAAAGATAAATATCTTTCTTAAATATTAAGCTAGGGTTTAGATCTATTATGCTTTTATTATAAATACTCCTTCCCATCTCATTGTTGAGACACATGAAATACAAGAGTCACACGACACACATACATACTTGTGATATTTTCCAAAATTGTTTTAAAGCAAACCTTGAGCAAAATATTTATTATTTTTAGTGTTTGTTTTTCAAAAGAGTCGTGCATCAATTATTATCAATCGCTTGCGTGAAATACGTTATTGGATAATAGTAAATCATTATAGTCTTACAATTCTTTAACGAGAATCTGTGTGAGTTATATTGTACTTTCTTATTAACGTAAGATAGTATAGAGTATTTAGCAATACTCACCTTGAGTTATAATCATAGTTGATTATACGAGTGGGTTGATAATTTTTGTAATCAGTAGAAAGGTACTAAGAATTATTAATCGAGAATAGTGGACGTAGGTTTCAACGTGTGAAACTGAACCACTTCAAAAAACCGTGTGCCTCTCTCTACTTGATAAGTGAATATTTGTATGATTTTAACCCCCATTTTAGCTCGGTTTTGTATATCATTTGTGTTTTGTTAAGCCATTTTATGAGCTAATATCGTTTTCTAGGCAAATTCCTGTGTTCTAACCTGTTTTGTAGGAAAAGTGACGTTTCTACGCCTTTTTCTATATTCCCGAGTATTTGCCTAGAACCCGACGATTTGAAGAAGCAAGCTTGACCATGTTAAAAGGCATTTCAAGAAGTTTCACTAACTTAAGAGAGAGAAGAAGCAAAGACAGTTTCGTAGTTGTCGGAAGATCAATCAATTAGGCGGAAGAATTCATCGCTTTGTATCAAACCCTATCAACAAACCCGATTGGAGAGGTCAAGGGGGATGATGGAAGTCAAGTAAAAGCAAAGGAAGATGAAACGTTAATCAAGAGCTTCTAGATGTCCACTTACCCGATCGGGTAAGTGTGTACCCGATCGGGTATCCCTGCTGATCCGAGCATGATGCTTCAACTTCCTATTTTTGTCTTATATGTTCAATGCTCGACCTCTTCTCCACGAAAACCTAATGCTATATATAGATGCTCCAGCCTCTCTTCTCAACACACAATCATCCATACAACAATCTTCTTACAAATCCTCTTTAGAATAATCTTTTCTTTTCTCTTTAGTTTTAGTTTTCTAGTTTAGATCATTTTCTTCTTTTGTCTTTTGTTCTTAGTTCATTTCTGTCCATTTAATGTCAAAACATTAGCTTAGATCAATAAGAATTTGAATCTTTGTAGTCTACTTTGTTGGGTACAAGTGTTGTAATTCAAGGAACGATTATTCTATGCAAGGGATTTCTATTATCGTTATCACTTTCGTTGTTGATCGTCACCTAGGTATTCCTAACTTATCCTTTGTTTATTGTCCTTTATTGTTTTCTATTTTATTGTTATTTTCTTTACATATATTCTAGATTCATTTTCATGTTGTTATAATCGTCATTTCATTTCCTAGATAGTCAAATAGCGTCGTTATTATCGCCACATAGAAAGTCTTAGATTATTGTTAAAATAACTAAATATGTCTATCCTAGTTTTTATTATCATCATCATCTTAGACATAAACATTATCATGAGTGAGTAGTCACCTTTCTAGGGTGTAAGGTAGCCATGTTAGATTGATTAAAAGATGACAATTGGATAAAAGAAATTGTGCCTTTAAAACATTGTGTCTATGCATATTTGGACTTTAACAATAGTTGACGATTCCTGATCAAAATCATTGACTAGTATGGAATTCTTTTCTAAGGTAGAGATACGAGAATTGAATAGACAAAGCATGACATGGTGGATTAAGACCTAATAAATCGCCTAAAAGCCTGCTAGACCATCTGATCTATGATTGTAATGAACACATCATTCTTACGAACTCGCAATGAATTATTTGCATATCCTAAATCCAATTTCATCAATATGTCAATTTACATGTGTGAACCTACTTCCCTAGATGCTTCTCATTATTGTTAATTCATCATTTGCTTTATTGTTTTCATTTTAGTTTGCTTTTATTTTGTTTTTATTTATGTTCTTTATTAGTTTAGAATTCAAAACCTTAAAACCCAGAAAATCGTTAGATAAAACTCAATTGTGAGACGATTCACAATCCATAGGAAATACCATCTCCCTGAGACCCCTACTTCCCTAATTACATTAATTTGTTATTAGCCTAGTCTGGGTAAATTATCTTTGTGTTGGGCTTGCGACAGGCCCGATCAAATTTTGGCGCCGTTGCCGGGGAGCACGGTTCAATTTTCCTTTTTCTTGTGATTTTGATCACAATTAGTTTTATCTAGTCTTTAGGAACCCAAATTCCTTTAGACCACTCTTGATTTTTCATCTTAGCTTTCCAATCTTATGCCCAGATCTTCTAGACTAGGGACCCCTATTCCTTTAGGCCCCGAACTAGAAAGAACTCTGCGTAGGAAATTAAAGCTATTCAACGAAATTTCAAAAGCTTCTGATATTTCAAGTTTAGATCGTATTCGTGAGAAATACTCGGATATCTTACCTAATCTTGAAGGAGAAGAAGATCCATTCTCATCTCCATTTCCAAAAACCAATCAACTTTCAACCAACATTCCATCTTCATCTTCACAAAAGAAAATGGTTCGACTTTCCGACCATTCCAAACCCACCGCAGATACACTTCCAAGGGGTATCGCTACACCTCAAATTACAGCCCAAAACTTCGAAATCAAACCTGCCTTCATCAATCTAATAGAAAGAAATCAATTTGGTGGCAATGCCACAGAAGATCCCAACCTTCATATCCAAAACTTCTGTGACTATTGCTCCACGATTAGACAAACTGGAGTATCCCAAGAGCAGATTAGGGAAATGCTTTTTCCCTTCTCTTTAAGAGGAAAGGCAAAACTCTGGATCAATAGTCTTGACCGAGTTGCCTTAGGAATAGTCGACTGGGATGGTCTAGCTCTTGCTTTCTATCAAAAGTACTTCCCACCAGAACGAACCGCACTCTTACGGAGTCAAATTACTGGATTCCGTCAGAGAGGCGACGAAAGCCTTTATGAGGCATGGGAAAGGTACAAAGAATTACAAAGAGAATGCCCTCATCATGGCCTTGATTCATGGTTCCTAGCTATCACCTTCTACAACGGTTGTTGTGGCGAATCGCGTCGTATCCTCGACTCCGCTAACAATGGTCGTTTCGATCAAATCGATGTAGAAATAGCTAGTACGACTATCGAGTCAATGGCAATCCACGATTCTCAGTATAGCAACTCGCGTGCTATGCCACTCAAAGCCAAGCAGGATGATTCAAGTAAAGTAGCACTTCTGGAAGCCCAATTAGCCCTTCTGCAGCAACAAGTAGGAAGCTCTTCCCAATCCAAGGAACATATCAACGTCACTAACCACGTAGTGGTATGTGAGACATGTGGGGTTGGAGGGCATAGTTTTCAAGAATGTAGAAGTTCAATAGAGCAAGTCAATGCCTATCAAGGATATAGGCAAGGCAACGCTTTCTCAAACTTCTATAATGAAAACACAAAAAACCATCCATTTTTTCCTACAAAAGCACTAACATTCAAAATCCCCAACAACAAATTCAACAACCATTCATACCACACCAACAGAAGCCTTACAATCCACCTGGTTTTCAAAACCAGAGACCTTCATTCCAACCCAACTTCAATCAACCATACCAAAATCAACCTCAACACCAACCACCTCAAATTCAAGGCCAACTTAATGATTCAAGCTTGAGCAAAATTGAATCCATGCTTCTTCAAGTTGTTCAAAAACAAGATTCAATGTTTGCTCAACTTCAAAAGAGTGATCAAGCTCAAAGTGCTGCCATCAAGATGCTTGAAACTCAAATGGCCCAATTGGCTGCCTCTAATGCCCAAAGAAAACAAGGCCAACTCCCACCTCATGGTGAGCAACCGAGGGACACCGCAAATGCTATCACCCTTAGGAGTGGTACCACTTATACGGAACCTCAGCAAACCAAAGAACCAACAGTTGAGCCTACACAAGTAGAGAGCCAAAAAGATTCTCAACCATCCACCGCTAAGGAAGCGGAAGACAAACCTGAAAAGAAGGATGAACCTGAAAAGGAACCCATCAAAATTCAAGTTCCATTTCCCCAACGTTTGAGGAGAAATCATAAGGAAACCCAGTTCAGAAAATTCATGGAAGTAGTCAAAAACCTCCAAGTAACGGTTCCCTTCATTTAATTAATCACTCAAATTCCTTCTTATACGAAATTTATGAAGGATATCTTAACTAAGAAAAGGACTTTAGATGATGTTGAAATCATAGCATTCACCGCTGAATGCAGTGCGTTATTGCAAAATAAGTCCCCTCCTAAGTTAAAGGATCCTGGTAGTTTCTCTATACCTTGCACTATAGGCACTGGTCGGTTCTGTCGCGGTCCCGAACAAAAATAATTACCCGCACTTAGGCTAACAACATAAGGAATGTAATTAGGGAAGTAGGGTATCGATCCTCAGGGAATACTTGTTACTTATGAATTGCTATGGATTGGTTTTCATTTAGAATCAAGTCACTTGAGTTGTTTGTCTAAACTATTAACATGAAATAAAATGACAAATATGTAAATGATGATATGTAAATGACAAATATGTAAATTGCAAAACAAAAAACCCAGAACAGAAGACTTACCCGATCGGGTTGTCACGTACCCGATCGGGGAAACCCTCTGATCTGAATATTAACAACTAAATTCTATCTAAAGACGATATTTAAATAACAATATTGAAAGTCTAACTAACTAAACTATTAAACTAGAGAATAACAATAATAAAAAACTATCTAGGAACGGAAATAAAAAGACGATAAACTAACTAGATAACGATAAAGTAAACTATCTAATAATAGAAATAAAAAGACAATAAAATAAACTATCTAAAACGATAAAGTAAACTAGCTAATCAAGTTGATATAGTGAAAGAGAAATACATGTAAAACTAATTAAAAGTCTCATAGATACCAATATTAGAATTACTTATGATTGTCTAGGCCTTGTAGCGGTATATTCCTTCCGGATTCGTACCGACCTTTAAGTGGGTCCTAACGTCCTTTCAGCATGGTTAAGTCACTAAACCCCTATTGATAGTCCTAATTCCTATCCCAACTCTCGTCATAAAGATAGAAATGACTAATACAAACAATTGTTTATGGCCACTAAACAAAGTTATAGAATTTGACACGACCAAAGGAAGAAACAATTTAGATGCTTCAATTGGTAACTACTCTTCTTATAATTCATTTAACTCGTAATTCATTTCAAATATTACAACTCTATTTATTTTATTTACACAATGTTAATTTTACAATATTAGAATTAATCTAATCTATGTGATTAAGTAAATTAGCAAGAAAAAGATGTACGAAATTAAACTATGAAATATAAATACTAAAGTGATTATGGTGATTATGTTAACAATGATTCTAATAACAAATTTTAGGATTATTTGATTAGGTAAATTATAATGTGACATGCTAAATAATACTTTGGTTTTAACTAGATTAATTTTAGTTTGATTTCCTAATAACAACAATATTATGAAAATGATACTAGTGAGATTATAATTCATGATGACTAAAATTGCATAAGTAAATCAAGATTAGAGAATTACCGAATTGGAATAAGAGTATATAAGAATGAAAGTAAGAACAAATATCCAACCAAATAACAAAAGCTAATCAAACACTAGAGAAATACTAAGAAAACTATAAAAACTTGTAAGAAAGTATGCTAAGGTTGATATGAAAATGTATATGATGATAGTAGATAATTGGATAAAAAGATGATTAGATAAAAGATGATTATTGTGTGTAATGATCATTGGCTTTTATAAGGCTGCATGGCTGCTGATCCTCTTGCAAATTCGTACCCTAGTCAAAGCATTAAACCACCCATTTAAGCTCGGATTGAAGAAGAGCCAAGTAACGACTTCTTGCAGAAATACCCGATCGGGTAACAGGTAATCCGATCGGGTTTTTGTGTAAGTCGGATTTTCCGTCTTTTCATCTTAGGCACGGAATCCTATGCCTTAGTCTTTGGTCAATGCATTACGGAATTAGGCTTGGGCTGATCTTCTCTTGACTTGGGTTGAGTTTTCTTTTAAAGTTCAAAGCCAAAATCCAAATTGAGTCCATTCGAGGAAAGATGTAGCGAAATCGTAATCAAATCGTGAACTGGCTATCATCAATACCTTGAAAACTCGTATCCTAGTGTCTTTGCTCCATAAAGTAGGAAAATATAGCAAAACCGCTTCATTTCCTATAAAACGAGTCAAAACACGCAAAACAACTAGAATAGCAATATTAGCTCGTTAGTCACTTAACAAAGTGCATAAATCGTATAGAAATCGAGCTAAAACGGGGGATAAATCAGTACAAAATATCACTTATCAAACTCCCCCAAGCTAAACCCTTGCTTGTCCTCAAGCAAATATAACAATCATAACTAGGACAAGGGTAGCTAACGATGATCAAACTATCATACGAATCTCAAAAAGTAAGCTCTTAATAAGTAGATGAATCATAAGCCCGCAGCAACAAGGGCGAAGGAAAATGCGAATCATGGTTGAGATTTACATAACGGCGCAGCATAGAAAATATTCTTCGGACCTTTTCAGCTCTTGCATGATCTTTATGACAATGGACTCTCACGGTACACTCATCACTCAAATTTTTTTAAAATAGGAAATATTGGTTCAAATTTAAAGTGACACTCACCTATCTAAGACTTATAAGAATGTGCCCGCAGTCTAGTATGGTAGACAATCCAAAATCATTAAGTAAAACTAATCATGATCAAAATATAACGTAAGAAGCACTAGTAAAGTAAAGAAGAAGCTTGGGAAATTTGGGTAAGAAAGTGGACAAATGAATTTGGTCATGTGGAGCTTAAAGTCAAGCTAGTAATAACCAAATGTGTAGTGGATACTCAATCCAAATCATACCAATTCCCATTGACAAAAGTCAAAGCCAAAAGCAGCATATTGGCTTATTAAACATTAGAATCAAGATACGACTTCCCACAGTTTTCTTCCTTTTCATTCATTCCATGGAAGCGTTTTTCCTCTTTTTCTTTTTTTTTCCTTTTGAGCTTTCAATTTCATTTTTTTCATTTTTCTTTTCTCATCATTTCTCAAAGCTCCTTTTTTTTTTTCTTTTTTCTCTTTCACATCAAAACCCGGAAATCAGTAATCCCGAGACAGCTCACACCAAATGGTGGCATTATCATAACATCGCAAAATCATAGAACACCCCTACACATATAGTTGGTTACTAGCTCAACAAGGGTAGGAAAAGTTATAATGTAGCTAGAAAGAAGGGTGTTTTAGTGAAATGTGAACAAGAGATTGAATAGCTTCAAAATGTAGATCATGACAGTAGTACTTATAGAAAATGGAATAAAAAGCATACTTATGCGTTTATGCGTTTTGATGTAACACAGACTATAAGGAGAAACTACTCACTCCTAAACTGGGATCAGGTTAAGATGTACCGACCACTGGAGGCTCTACCTTACAATATGAGTAGCTTGCCAAAGTCAAGATCAAGCTTAATTAAGTCCAAATGCAATTTCCTACCTACTTTGTACAAGACATCCCCATGAATGCATAATTCCTCATAATAAAACGAAACATCAGCTTATAAAAACTATAAAATGAGAAATGTAAGATGGAAACGATCTTTTCTTTTTGATTTTTTCGATTTTTCAATAAACTAAAAAGAAACTAAGAAAATAAAAAGAAAATAAACTAAAAAGAAAACTAAAAATCTAAATGCAATCCTAAATGCAGTTCCTAAATGCAAATCCTGCCCCAAGCTAAAACTTCACATTGTCCTCAATGTGCATGCAATTATAACAGAAACAAACCGAGAAACGGCTAATAGCACATGTAACAGAGAAATAATATGAAATTCTAATGGGAAAAGGGGCTTAAAAAGAAAACTAAAAATGTGAAAAATAAAGAAAAGAAAAGAAATAAAATTCTTACAAAATGGTTAGCCTCCCCCAAGCTAATATGAACAAGGGGAGCTCATCATCAAATCACAAAGGCCACCAGCCACGGCCTCTCCTCTCAGAAGGAGGTGGCTCGGGTGCGGATCCAGAAGCATCTGCATAGTGGGTATCATCTGCAGAATGATAACTACCACGAGAAGGAAAGATCCCGGTTGGGATGCTGGCTCCAAAGGTTTGATCCTCCTCCACTTGGTGATCAGGAAAATCACCTCCATACCCTCCAAACCTCTCTACGCCATAGTCGGTTCCACAATAATCCGGTCCGGTTCGCGGCACACCTGCACCATAAGCAGCACCATACCTCCCCTCGGGCCAAGTATAAAAAGACGCGTGGGGGCCCTCGGGTCTAATCACACCTTGCCTAGCAAAGTGGTCATATATGGGGTGCAAAGCAAGCTGTTGGTCGGACTGAATTCTATTGACAGACAATGTTAAAGCTTCAAACATGGCGGCTACATCGCCCTCAGCATGGGTCGATTGAGAGGATGATCCAACCTTAGGGCGGCTGGATCTAAGCTGAACAGGGGGGTCAATGGGAGTAATATCCCCAACAGGGAGGTAGTAGGTAGGTCGAGGTAAGATAGCCTCACCCTCTTGAAGTGGAGGTCGCTGCCGAAGAATTGGAATTAGCTCTTCCTCGGCGGTCAACTTGACCGAGTCACGGCCAGCAATCCTCCAAATCATATGGGGGTGAGAAGCGCGAAACCAGTTGAGCTGAACAAAGTATGCATAATCTAACCCATTTCCCATCTCAGTGGGAGGTGTAGTCAATGCCTGAAGGTCGGTGGTGGCTTGGTTAAAGCCACAAACTTGCATAGCTAAGTGAGTGATAAGACCTCCATAGACAATGGCTGTGTTCTTAGGATTAACAGCTTTGGTCAACTGAACAGCAAAATGATACGGTATACTAACAGACCACGGTTCATCACCATCCACATTCAAAAATCCTCCTAATATTTCTAACTCTACTCGTCTCACCAAATGAGGTTCAGCACGACCCAAAAAGGTCCATCCCATGAATCTTTGCCAAATTCTAATGGCGGGATGATGTATATGTTGGTGTGGGATGTGGTCCCAACGAGAGACAGGGTAAGTCGAAATAGCACTCCAAAGCAAGCTAACATCAAAGCTTTCCGGAGGTGAGATAACAGTGTTTGCAATGGTAAGACCAAAATAACTAGCAAAGTGCTCCAAGTTCATACTATAATCATCATTGAACAAACGAAACCGAACTTGGGGCATAGTGTTTCTATTTCTAGACCGATGCAACTCAAATGAGCTCAAAAATTCATGAGTTAATTGGGGGAAAGTCTCATAGCTAAAGTTCATGCTAGCACTCATACTTAGACCCCTAAACAACACTTTAACATGCTCAAGAAGTTTCATATGCCGTAAAGAAGAAACGTTGAGGAACTTAGTAGCCCTCATACCTTTGCTTTTAAGTACGCACCATTTTTGCCATTGCTCATGTGAGCTAAATTGTACATCCGGGAAACTAGGATCATTCATAGCATTCCCTTGATTCTCGGGTTGTTCATTAGCATCAAGCATTTCAATATCCTCCTCTTGTGCTGTAACACCCCGTAATTTGAAAGACCGAAATTATATTTGAAAAGTAATAAATTTAATTTATTTTAATTTATTACGATTTATTTGAATTTATGATAATTTAATATAATTATTTTGAATTTATTTGGAATTAAAGAGTAGGTTATACGGTTTAAACCCGAACTTCATTTAACTATTCCCGAGTCAACTTAAATCCCGAAACAAACCCAAAACCCGACTCCTACATGTGCCACACGCCCCAAGGCACCTTTTTCCTCATTTTTGGGCTTTTGATTACTTTAGATTAAACTAATACAAATATCTAAGATATTTGTAACTTTATCGATCTGTCAACTTAAATTCTGCAACAAATCGCTTAAACCCGAACCCGATTTCTTCCTCTTCCACACGCCTCTCCCTCTTGTCCCTTAGGATTAGATATTTTCATTTCTTTTGATTAAACTAACATAATATCTAATAATATCTAGATATTTACCATAATATATATTTACCATAATATCTAAGATATTTATAAAACCCGAGTCAATCCCGTAACAACAAGTTCAAAACCCGACTCCCATTAATCCCCTATATGACACGGTCCAACCCTCCCCTCTTACTCACCAATTATCTTTTTATTTTACATTAAATCAACTTAATATCTACTTAATGCCTTCTTTAATATAATCACAATTGTTCTTCGTGTTCTTGATCGTTCTTGAGCAAAATCGTCACACAACCTTCGTTACTTGGCCAAATCCGTTCTAAATTATATTTCTAGAGTCTCCTCTCCGCTCTTCATCTCCGTGTACGTTTCATTTTCAATTTCGACAAAATCGTTTTCAACACTTTAATTGTTGAAATCAAGTTTTAATTCTAATAATGTTATTTTTGTCATTTCTTATAGGAGAAGATTATGAAGACGAGTTTGGTGACTCGTATATTTTAGAAGAAGATTAGTAGACGGGTTTTAAGGTCTTATTTTGGTGCTATTTGGTTTTGTGCTAGCTAAGGTAACGATTACCGAGTTACTCGACGAATTAATGTCACATACTTTTGTTTTTGTTATTTACGGTTTTATGTAGTAACATACTAGGTTGTTATTATTATTAAGTATTATGAGTTTTAAACATATTTAGTGTTTTTGACATGTTGGATGATTTGTTCATAATCATGATTTTAGTATGAATGATGGTTGAATTGGTTGTTAAAATGGATGGTTGTTAATTAAAACATGTTAGAAATAAATTTGGGATTGTTGTTGGTGGTGGCCGTGTATGGTGGCCGAGAAACAGGCCCGGTTCAGGCCCGGTCCAGGCCCGGCTGCCCGGTCATGGTTGGCCCGTTATTTGGCCCTTTGGGCTTGTGTCGATACTTGATTGTTTTGTTGTTGTTTTGACGGGTTTTAAATATGTTAAGCATGCGGGAAATATTAAGAAACAATTTTAGAAATGGTTGACCAAAACAGGCCCAAACCAGGCCCGTGGGCCCGGTCCAGGCCCGGTTCAGTCTCGGCCCGGTCCAGGCCCGGCTGACCCGTGAGCCCTCCTTTGGGCTTGTGACGGTTTTTGAGTTTATGGTTATTATTATATCATGTTTTGTAATATTTAACAAG
>JAIUZE010013081.1:0-42343 GCA_022085475.1 Heliosperma pusillum
ATAGATAGACAATTCAATATATAATGATAAGAGCATATGGAATACAAATCCGAATCCATCATATTATACATAGACTCGGGGAAGACCGTCTTAGGCAACCGAATACGCTCACTAGGGCTTGCATCTCACCGTTAGCGGTATAAGTTTGATAAGATTGAGACTCGACAAACAAACCATGCCAAGTCATGGTATGATCATGAATAATCAATCATGTAACCACCCATCCAAACACAACAATATATTGACGACCTCTCTCACAATAAATGAAACGCACTAGCACCGTGTACATGGCAAGTATGATTAAAAGGCATCCACGGGATAAACATTTCCTTGAACGCATACACGATGCTACATTTCGTATATGTAGACTAATTTCCTCCTGGTAGCACGACGATAATAATACGGTCCTAGTCTAAACCTGGCCACACTCTCGGAATAAACGTGTTCCGATTCGATATGCGATAAACATTTCGCATCCAAGACTCGGTCAATCATAGACGCCGAGTACCCCAAATTCGGTCGATAATTCACGAAAGAGGCGGAAAAGAGCACAAGCCTCATAACAAGCGGTAAGCTACATGCAAATAACACCACCTCGCAAGTACACAACATTTGACGGCCGGGTCGATCAACGCATAGCGTTCAACTCCCAACAACGTCGTCGTATGCCCACTAACACATGCATTTAAGCAGTAGGATACCTCTCCGTTCCGACATTCCAGCCTTACGAACGGGAAGGTAGCCAAGGGAATGAGAGTACAAGCACAAGACAAAATAGTGCTCAAACCGTAACATTTGTAAAAACCGACTCAAAGTGGGACATAGCAAAAACCGTCACAAAACATGTGATACAAGCGAATGAAATATCATATATCCAAAACATGAATATTATAAGTCACTACGTAAAATTATACGATAAACGGATCATGCGAACTATTATAAATTACGAGTTTTAGAAGTTAAAGGAAAATAACACAGCCGTGTTCCAGGCCGGTGTGGAGGCCGGGGGCCGGTACCCCGGCTCGGAGCACAACTACACACAAAAAGCAAGTTTGGAAACTAACTAAAACAAGGGTTCACTTCAAACGGTCATAACTAGAGTTCTAGATATGCAAATGCAGAAATTCCAAGTCGAGGTGATAGCTTATCCTCTTACGGTTCCAACGAATGGTCACAAGCCCAAAACAAGCAAGTAACGAAGGAGATATGATCATTCTACGAAAAAGGGTCGGTGCAGTGAATTCCCAGCCGGCCACTGAACCGGCAGCCGGTCCTTCGGCCAGGACTACATCCTACCCGAGAACAACATACACAAGTTCAATCATTTTCAATTCTCATATTTAACTTCTATCAACTATCAACAATCAATAATCATCATCAACAATCATCAACTAACAACAATCATCATCAATAACTCAATTCCTAAGCTTACTAATCATATTATAAATACGAATTCTAACATAGAAATCATATAAAACACGTAAATGATATCGAGTAACCCTTCACCGTTACCTTTACGCGTCTTTAATCGATTCTAAACCTTCCTAGTCTCCACCTACATACAATTAGATAATAAAAGATGAATATATTTCACCTTGAGAAAGACGGATAATTTAAAAAGCGAGAAAGACGGTAATTTTATTACCAATACGGATAGAGGAAGCTAAGAGGGGAAGAATAAGACGAACTTACGTGAATTTCAACAAGAAACGAGTGAGATATGATGAATCTAAGAATGGATCAAAGAGGGAGGCAAGGGTTTTGGTTTGGGTTTCTTAGTGATGAAGTAATGTGTTGTGTTTGTGAATGAAAAATATGTTAAGTGTAGTATGAGATATTTAAGTGGAAAAGTCAAGAAAAAGTCAAAGTCGCCTTAAGACGGGATTCTCATGGAATCTCGCGGAAATTCCAAATACGAACTCGGAAATTCTAAATTCGACTCGGAAAATTAAATTTACGGTTAAAACTAAATTTCACTGAAAAGTTTCCGTAAAATATTTTCACTATAAAAATAGGGTACATTTCCGGGTGTTACACGAGGGGGGTGACTGGTGAGAAGGAGATGAGTTATGAGTGCAAAATTTCCATTCAATAATGAGTAATAGTGAGAGTGAGGGAGACGGAGGAGATGAATAATTGTGGGTCACTAGAAGGCGGAGGAGATGAGTAACAGAGATCAGATGAGTAATTGCGGGTCACTGGGTTGGGACGTAGGGTTTCATTTGGGTGGGATAATATGGAGTATAAATTTGTACTACATTCAATTGGCCCATTACTCATAATATGTTAAATACAAGTTCTAATTTTAGTTGTTTTAGAATCGTCTTTAAGTATTTTAAGACGGGTCTCATTTAAGTTTAAGAAATTCACAATTTCTCATTAAAGACAAGCCATATCCGTCATAAGCTTAAAACGGATAATGTCCCCCTCACAATATTCAAGTGGGGAGGGCAAGCGGATGGAAAATGAAGCACCCCATTTTCCCTCTCATTTGCATATTCTGAAAGGAGTACTATCCGTTTTCAGCTTGTGACGGATATTTCCCGTCTTCAATAAACCGAGCTACAAAAGGATAGTATTATAAGTAAGACAAAAGAAAAAAATTCTACCGACTAACAAAATAATTGTCCTATTTATTTTTAAGACGTATATATTCGTTTTAAGACGGACCAATTGTATATTAAAACACAATTAGGTTTGGTGTCCGACCCCGTCTGAGCCACCTCTATTTACCATTTATATTTATTTTATATGAAATGTTATTGCGTTTGATTTGTGTAACTCATACATTTATAATTTATCATTAAGTCCAAAAGAACATGGACTTAGACTTAATAAAACATTTGGTAATTTAGCGATTTTAACAATCAAACCTGCATTGACCCGTTTTCGAATATTTGTAATTTAGTCTTTCATAGTTTTCACATTTCATTGAGCTATTATATATTTATATATCTAATCCCGTGCAATTTCTGCACAGGTTTAAAACTAGTTATTTAACAAATCTATTACTAACAGGCTGAAATGGTGCACTTTCAGATGTGCTCAAAATCCTGGAATGGCACACTTTCAGATGTGCTCAAAATCCTGGAATGACGCACGGTTAGATGTGCTCAAAGTCCTTACTCTTACTCCAGGCCGCGCAGGTGTTTGTGAGATGGTGTTGCGGTTAGGCTTGTGGTCGGCTGAGATGGATGGTTTTGCTGCTAGGCGTCTAGAGTATTTAGTTAAATTCTATAAGTCTTAGATTCCATTTGTATTGTTTTTAAATCATGTATGACGGTAAAATTTGATTTATATAAATATTATTATAATTTTAGTTTTAAATAGAAGTTTATAATTGCTTTTAACAAAAACAAATGTAATAGTTTTTTTTTTTAAAAAAATTATCTATTTGCGGCTCCTCTTAAAAAAAAAAGCCGCAAATAAGGCCTCTATTTGCGGCTCCTTTTTTAAAAAATGCCGCAAATAGGTCTTTTTTGCGGCTCCTTTTCAAAAAAACGCCGCAAATAAGGCGTTTATTTGCGGCTTTTTTTAGGAGCCGCAAATGAAATTCTTATTTGCGGCCCCCTTATTTGCTGCTACACCAAAAACGCCTCAAATAGCCTATTTTTTGGAGCCGCAAATGATGTTTTTTCTACTAGTGTGTGGTGGTATTGCAAGTGTACGATATGGTGATATTAAGCACAGATATGAATCGTTAGTGACATGATGTTATGTGATGTGAACTTGCGTATGTGCGTATGTGATGTGAGTATGCGTAGTAGGCGATGCGTATTAGTTAAAAGTGCATGTGTACATAAAGGAATATGTGTTGTATGGCGAAATGAGCATTATGCGTGGTGCGTGTGACGATATGTGGAATGTTGTGGTGATGGTACGAGATGGTATTGGGTGAAATTCGGGGACGAAGTTCATTTTAAAGGGGGAAGACTGTAATACCCGTTATTTTAGAGGCATTGACCGACCGTTGACTGACCTTTGACCGTAGGAGATTGGCCATTGGATGAGACCTTGAGAGCCTTACTCTCAGCTGACTGGAACCCAACCAATTAGACTTTACTCGGTCGAGTACAGCTTACTCGATCGAATGAGGCCTACTCGCAAGCCCGATACAAAGATAAATTACCCAGACTAGGCTAATAACAAATTAATGTAATTAGGGAAGTAGGGGTCGATCCTCAGGGAGATGGTGTTTCCTATGGATTGTGAATCGTCTCACAATTGAGTTTTATCTAATGATTTTCTGGGTTTTGGATTGTTGTGATGTCTAAACTAACGAAAGGCATAAATAAGAACAAAATAAAAACAAACTAGAATGAAAACAATAAAGCAATTGATAAATTAACAATAATGAGAAGCATCTAGGGAGATAGGTTCACACATGTAGATTGACATATTAATGAAATTGGATTTAGGATATGCAAGCAATTCATTGAGCGTTCGTAAGAATGGCGTGTTCATTACAATCATAGATCAGATGGTCTAGCAGGCTTTTAGTGCGATTTACTAGGTCTTAATCCACTATGTCACGCTTTGTCTATTCAATTCCTGTATATCTACTTTGGAAAAGAATTCCATACTAGTCGATGATTGTGATCAAGAATCGTCAACTATCGTTAAAGTCCAAACATGCATAGACACAATGTTTTAAAAGCACAATTTCCTTTATCCAATTATCATCTTTTAATCAATCTAACATGGCTACCCTACACCCTAGAAAGGTGACTACTCACTCATGATTATGTTGATATTAACAATGAAAGTTAAGGTAGACATATTTAGTTGAATTTGACAATAATCCAGACTCTTTATGTGGCGATAAAAACGACGCTATACGACAATCTAAAAAAATGAAACTATGATTATAACAACGTAAAAACAAATCTAAATGATACGAATAGAAAATAACAATCGAAATGGAAAGCAATAAAGAACAATAAGCAAAGGATAAATTAGGAATACCTAGGTGACGATCAACGATGAAAGTGATAACAATAATAGAAATCCCTCGCATAGAAATATCGTATCTTGAATTACAACTCTTGAACCCAACAAAGTAGATACAAAGATTGAAATTCTATTTGAACTAAGCTAATATTTTGAAAGGAAATGGACAGAAATAAACCAGAAACAAAAGACAAAAGAAGAAGAAAATCTAAACTAGAAAGACTAAAGCTAAAAGGAAATATAAGACAAGATTGTGTAAGAAAATGTATATGATGTTAGATATATGGATGTATGATATGAGGGGCTTAGCACATCTATTTATAGTATTAGGGTTTCGTGGAGAAGAGGTCGGGTAATAAATACATAGGGCAAATTTAGGAAGAAGGAGCCGCAATGCACGAAGCAGCAGGAATACCCGATCGGGTACACCACTTACCCGATCGGGTAAGTCGTCTTCTGGAAGCTCTTGACTAACTCTTCAACTTCCTTCGCTTTGACTTGACTTACAACATCCCCCTTGACTCTACAATCGGGTTTGTTGCTTGGATATGATGTAAAGCGATGAATTCTCCCGTCTAATTGATTGGTCTTCCGACAACTAAGAAACCGTCTTTGCTTCTTCTCCTCCCTTAAGTTAGTGAACCTTCTCGAAATGCCTTACACACGGTCAAGCTTGCATCTTCAAATCGTCGGGTTCTAGGCAAATGCTCGGGAATATATAGAAAAAGGGCGTAGAAACGTCACTTTCCCTACAAAACAAGTTAGAACACAGGAATTCGCCTAGAAGACGATATTAGCTCATAAAATGGCTTAACAAAGCACAAATGACAAACAAAACCGAGCTAAAGTGGGGGTTAAAATCATACAAATATTCACTTATCAAACTCCCCCAAGCTAAACCTTTGCTTGTCCTCAAGCAAACATAACAAACAATACCAGGACAAGGGTTGCAAGCATTGGCTACTACACCATCAAGAAACAAATCTCACTATAAAGCTTTGGAAACATAATGAATCATAACCCAAAAGCAACGTGGGCAAGGATGATACATAGACATGGTTGAGATTTACATAACGGCGTAGCACAAAGAATTTCACTACAGAATTTCGGCTCTTGCATGATCTTTTTTGACAAATGGACTCTCACGGCACACTCGAACACTCAATGTATGTAAAAGGTGATTTCTTTATGTGTAAATGTTTGAGACACTCACCTATCTACGACTCATGAAAATGTGTCCGCAGTCTAATATGGTAAACAATTCAAAACACAAGTCAAAGATCACAATGCACTTAGAAAAGAAGCCGAAAAGTGAGAAGAAGGCTTTGGGAAATGGGTGAAAGGTGGACAAATAGTTATGGTCATGTGAAGTTTATAGTGAGCTAGTAACTGACCAATGATAAATGAATACTCAATCCAAACTTTTGATTAATTTCCACAAGACAAATGATGAAGCCAGAAGTAACAATTTGGCTTTTTCCACACGAAACACAAGAGTGAACTCCTTCTATATATTGACGTTTTCTGTTTAGGAGATACTCACAACTTCTTTTCTTATTTCTTTTTCTTTCTTTTTTTCTTTTTGATTTTTCTATTTTTCTTCTTTTTTCATTTTTTTCTTTTCTGAACACAACTTCACTTCTTGAACTTTTCGTTTTCCCAATTCACTTTGACAGATAAGAGCAAATCTTCTCAAAAGAGCACCGACACACCATAGTCTAGCTACTAGCTCAAAAGGTAGGCAGTTTTTTTATCCGTAGCTATTATTTTGTGAAGCACTTGTATGAAGGGGCTAATTTTGAAGGGCAAATTAAAGTGAAAAAGGCTTCAAATCTTAGTGAATCATGAATGCAATGCTTATAGAAATGAAATGAGAACCATACTTATGCGTTTTGACATGACACACATCACAAGGAGAACTAGACACACCTAAATGAGACTGGGTATGGATGTACCAGTCTAAAGAGGTTCTACCTTACAAGATATGTAGTTTGCCAAATGTCAAGATCAAGCGTACTCATCTATAGATTCATTCCATGCCTACTGTGTACAAGACTTCCCCATGCATGCACAATTCAATGAATATTGAATCATTATCTTTTGAAAGCTCTAAGTTTGGGAAGTGTAACATGATAGCATAGTAGACAAGCAAGCAAAGCATGAAAAGCATTCAATTGTGTTCAAAATTTAGAAATCTTCTCTTTCTTATTCAAAGTTTGAAAAATATAACTAAAATGCAAAATGGGAAAATGCAATCCCTCCCCCAAGCTAAACATCACATTGTCCTCAATGTGAGCACAAAAACCAAATATGCAATGAGTTGCTTAATGGGAAGAAAGGAAAAATGAAAGAAGAATGAAGCGTACTAGTCAGTGCGGACTCCCCCAAGCTAGTCTTTTGGACTTGACAAGGAAGGTCGTCAAGGTTTCTTCAAAAACTCTTTCATCTGCAAAGAAATCTAACAAAACAACGTAAAAGGGAAAAAAACAAAAATAAAAATGCAAAAAGGGAAAAACACGGGTTGCCTCCCGAGAAGCGCTTGTTTAACGTCTTGCTCGACGAATTTTTCTATAAAATCATTGGGTTGAGGATGGACGCTCCGTATAGACAATATCTAAACATCCGATGATAGAATTGCTATAATAGAGTTTCAGTCTGTGTCCATTAACTTTGAATTTCTCACCATTGCTAGTCATGAGTTCCACATAGCCGTACTTGCTCACATATGTGACAGTGAATGGTCCAGACCATCGGGAACGAAGTTTTCCCGGAAAGATTTTCAGAGGGGAGTTGAAAAGAAGTACTTGGTCACCGACATTAAATTCTCTCTTAATTATCCTCTTGTCGTGCCAACGCTTCGTTTTCTCCTTATAGATCCTAGAATTCTCATAAGCTTGCAAACGAAATTCCTCTAGCTCATTGAGTTGCAAGAGTCTCCTGTCAGCGCTAAGCTTAGTGTCTAAATTTAGTTCTTTGATAGCCCAGTAAGCTTTATACTCTAACTCGACAGGAAGATGACAGGCCTTTCCATAAACCAATCGATAAGGAGATGTTCCAATCGGGGTTTTGAAAGCTGTGCGATAAGCCCACAAGGTATCATCGAGCTTATTACTCCAATCAGTTCTAGACCTTGAGACTACTTTCTGAAGAATTGTTTTCAACTCTCTATTTGAGACTTCTACTTGACCGCTGGTCTGAGGATGGTAGGCTAATCCTTGTCTGTGATACACACCATATTTAGCAAGAAGAGTATCTAACTGCTTCTCTCCAAAATGAGTTCCTCGATCACTAATCACGGCTCTGGGTACACCAAAACGTGGAAAGATGATCTTCTTAAATAGCCGTATCACAGCTCTAGCATCATTAGTGGGAGTGGCAATTGCTTCTACCCACTTGGAAACATAGTCAACAGCGACTAAGATGTAACGATTTCCGTTAGAAGAAGGGAATGGTCCTTGATAGTCAATACCCCAGACATCGAATATTTCAACTTCTAATATGCCGTTTTGAGGCATCTCATGTCTCTTGGATATTTGACCCATTCGTTGACAAGCGTCACAAGCCATAACAAAATCTTTTGAATCTTTAAACATCGAGGGCCAGAAAAACCCGGATTGTAAGACTTTGGCTACGGTCTTGGACGGACCATGATGACCACCATAAGCAGATGAGTGACATCCTTCTAAAACTCCTTTAACTTCCCACTGAGGGATACATCGTCTATAAAGACCATCAGAACACTGTTTGAAAAGATAAGGATCATCCCAAACGAAGAATTTTGCATCATGCAAAAATCGCTTCCTTTGGTTATAAGAAAGGTCAGAAGGTAGCTGTCGACTAACGAGAAAGTTGGCCATATCAGCATACCAAGGAGAAGAGTCAGCAATTGCCATTAATGAATCATCAGCAAACGAATCATTAATTGGTGTTGGCAATCCTATTTCAGTTACTCTTATCCTTGAAAGATGGTCAGCGGCTACATTTTCTGCTCCTTTCTTATCCCGGATCTCTAGATCAAACTCTTAAAGGAGTAAGATCCATCGGATAAGTCGAGGTTTTGCCTCTTTCTTTGAAAGCAGATATTTCAAAGCAGTATGGTCAGTGTAAACAATGACTTTCGATCCTATAAGGTAAGAACGGAATTTGTCTAAGGCATAGACAATGGCAAGAAGTTCTTTTTCAGTAGTGGCATAGTTTTTTGGGCAGGATCTAACGTTTTACTAGCATAGTAAATAGCATGAAGGAATTTTTCCTTTCGTTGCCCCAAAACAACTCCAACGGCGTAATCACTCGCATCGCACATAAGCTCAAATGGAAGATTCCAATCAGGTGACTGGATTATAGGTGCGGTGATTAGAGTGCGTTTGATTTTGTTGAATGCCTCAAGGCATTCCTTCGTGAAATTAAAAGGCGCATCCTTAAAAAGGAGCTCAGTCAAGGGTTTGGCTATTTTAGAAAAATCTTTAATAAACCGTCGGTAGAAACCGGCGTGGCCAACGAAACTCCTGATTCCTTTTACATTAGCAGGTGGTGGCAATTGCTCAATAACTTGGATCTTAGCTCGATCCACTTCAATACCTCTTGCAGAAATGATGTGTCCTAAAACTACACCTTCGTTCACCATGAAGTGACACTTTTCCCAGTTGAGAACAAGGTCGACTTCTTCACAGCGTTTTAGCACTTTAGACAGATTTGTCAAACAGCTTATCAAAGGAAATGCCATAGACGCTAAAGTCGTCCATAAATACTTCCATGATAGTCTCAACAAAATCAGAAAAGATACTAGTCATGCAACGCTGGAAAGTTGCAGGTGCATTACACAAGCCAAATGGCATTCGGCGATAAGCAAAAGTGCCATAGGGACAGGTGAAGGTGGTTTTTTCTTGGTCCTCAGGGTGGATAGGAATTTGGAAAAATCCTGAGTAACCATCTAAATAACAGAAATATTTGTGGCAAGCTAACCTCTCTAACATTTGATCAATGAAGGGCAGAGGATAGTGATCTTTTCTAGTTGATTGATTCAACTTCCTGTAGTAAATGCACATACGCCATCCCGTCACAATCCTAGTGGGGATGAGCTCATTCTTCTCATTCTTGACTACTGTTGTTCCTCCTTTCTTGGGAACAACTTGGACAGGGCTAACCCATTTTGAGTCAGAAATTGCATAGATTATGCCACCATCTAGCAATTTCAGAACTTCAGTTTTAACTACCTCTTACATGTTGGGATTAAGACGGCGTTGACCTTGAACACAAGGTCTTTGGCCTTCTTCTAAGTTAATTCTATGCATGCAGAAGTCAGGGCTTATGCCTGTGAGGTCTTCAAATTTATAGCCTATTGCCTTTTTATGTTTCCTCAAAATAGTCAATAGTAAGTCTAATTGATTTTCATCTAGGAGAGCACTCACTATGACCGGGCAATATTCAGATTCATCTAAAAAAGCATATTTTAGATTTGAGGGAAGAGGTTTAAGTTCAGGTTTATGCACTTCTGCCTTGGCAGGAGTATCAATTAAGCTTATGAACTCCTCAACTTCTTCAGACGGTATCTCTGTACCAGTCAAGTCCCTTTCCAGCTCACTGATCTCAAAATTATCGTTCTCAGAGATATCCTCTAACAATAAAATTGCTTCTAAAGGATCCCCAATTATTGATGGGTACAGAGATTCATCAACGATTGAGTCGACAATGTCAAGAAAACAGCAAGGCTCTTCAAGCATAGGGCTCTTCATTGCACTATTTAAGTTGTAGGTGACTTTATCATCACCTACTTCCAATGTCAATTTTCCATTTTTGACGTCGATTACTGCTCCCGCAGTGTGTAGAAATGGCCTTCCTAGAATGATAAGGATTTGCGAATCTTCTGCCATATCTAACACTATAAAATCGACTGGAATGAAAAACTTCCCTACTCTAACAGGTACATCTTCTAAAACTCCCATAGGTTGTTTTAGAGAACGATCTGCCATTTGCAGGGTGATACTTGTGCATTTCAGAATTCCCATATTCAATTTTTCGCAAACGGAATAGGGCATAACGCTTACACTACCACCTAGATCGCATAAATCTTTATCAATCGTGTAGGTGCCTATAGTGCAAGGTATAGAGAAACTACCAGGATCCTTTAACTTAGGAGGGGACTTATTTTGCAATAACGCACTGCATTCGGCGGTGAATGCGATGATTTCAACATCATCCAGAGTCCTCTTCTTTGTTAAGATATCCTTCATAAATTTCGTGTAAGAAGGGATTTGAGTGATTAATTCAGTGAAGGGAACCGTTACTTGGAGGTTTTTGACAACTTCCATGAATTTACCGAATTGGGTTTCCTTATGATTTCCCTTCAAACGCTGGGGAAATGGAACTTGAATTTTGATGGGTTCCTTTTCAAGTTCATCCTTCTTTTTAGATTTGTCTTCCGCTTCCTTAGTGGTGGATGGTTGGGTTTCTTTTTGGCTTTCTACTGGTGAAGGCTCAACTGTTGGTTCTTTGGGTTGCTGAGGTTCCGTATAAGTGGTACCACTCCTAAGGGTGATAGCATTTGCGGTGTCCCTCGGTTGTTCACCATGAGGTGGGAGTTGGCCTTGTTTTCTTTGGGTAATAGAGGTAGCCAATTGGGCCATTTGAGTTTCAAGCATCTTGATGGCAGCATCTTTAGCTTGATCACTCTTTTGAAATTGAGCAAACATTGAATCTTGTTTTTGAACAACTTGTAGAAGCATAGATTCAATTTTGCTCAAACTTGAGTCATTTGGTTGGCCTTGAATTTGAGGAGATTGGTGTTGATTTTGGTAAGATTGGTTGAAGTTAGGTTGGAATGAAGGTCTCTGGTTTTGAAAACCAGGTGGATTGTAAGGCTTTTGTTGGTGTGGTATGAATGGTTGTTGAGTTTGTTGGTGGGGATTTTGAACATTGGTACTCTTGTAGGACAAAAACAGGTGGTTTTTTGTGTTTTCGTTATAGAAGTTTGAGAAAGCGTTGCCTTGCCTATATCCTTGATAGGCATTGACTTGCTCTATTGAACTTCTACAACCTTGAAAACTATGCCCTCCAATCCCACATGTCTCACATACCACTACGTGGTTAGTGACGTTGATATGTTCCTTGGATTGGGAAGAGCTTCCTACTTGTTGCTGCAGAAGGGTTAATTGGGCTTCCAAGAGTGCTACTTTACTCGAATCATCCTGCTTGGCTTTGAGCGGTATAGCACGCGAGTTGCTATACTGAGAATCGTGGATTGCCATTGACTTGATAGTCGCACTAGCTATCTCTACATTGATTTGATCGAAACGACCATTGTTAGCGGAGTCGAGGATACGACGCGATTCGCCACAACAACCGTTGTAGAATGTGATAGCCAGGAACCAAGAATCAAGGCCATGATGAGGACATTCTCTCTGTAATTCTTTATATCTTTCCCATGCCTCATAAAGGCTTTCGTCGCCTCTCTGACGGAATCCAGTAATTTGACTTCGTAAGAGCGCGGTTCGTTCTGGTGGGAAGTACTTTTGATAGAAAGCAAGAGCTAGACCATCCCAATCAACTATTCCTAGGGCAACTCGGTCAAGACTATTGATCCAGAGTTTTGCCTTTCCTCTTAAAGAAAAGGGAAAGAGCATTTCCCTAATCTGTTCTTGGGATACTCCAGTTTGTCTAATTGTGGAGCAATAGTCAAAGAAGTTTTGGATATGAAGGTTGGGATCTTCGGTGGCATTGCCACCAAATTGATTTCTTTCTATTAAATTGATGAAAGCAGGTTTGATTTCGAAGTTTTGAGCTGTAATTTGAGGTGTAGCGATACCCTTTGGAAGTGTATCTGCGGTGGGTTTAGAATGGTCGGAAAGTCTAACCATTTTTGGTTGTGAAGATGAAGATGGAATGTTGGTTGAAAGTTGATTGATTTTTGGAAATGGAGATGAAAATGGATCTTCTTCTCCTTCAAGAGTAGGTAGAATATCCGAGTATTTATCACGAATACGATCTAAACTTGAAATAGTAGAAGCTTTTGAAATTTCGTTAAATAGCTTTAATCTCCTACGCAGAGTTCTTTCTAGTTCGGGGTCCAAAGGAATAGGGGTCCCAAGTCTAGAAGATCTGGGCATAAGATAAAAAAGCTAAGATGAAAAATCAAGAGAGGTCTAAAGGAATTTTGAGTTCATAAAGACTAGATAAAACTAATCGTGATAGAAATCACAATAAAAAGGAAAACTAAACCGTGCTCCCCGGCAACGGCGCCAAAATTTGATCAAGCCTGTCGCAAGCCCGATACAAAGATAAATTACCCAGACTAGGCTAATAACAAACTAATGTAATTAGGGAAGTAGGGGTCGATCCTCAGGGAGATGGTGTTTCCTATGGATTGTGAATCGTCTCACAATTGAGTTTTATCTAATGATTTTCTGGGTTTTGGATTGTTGTGATGTCTAAACTAACGAAAGGCATAAATAAGAACAAAATAAAACAAACTAGAATGAAAACAATAAAGCAATTGATAAATTAACAATAATGAGAAGCATCTAGGGAGATAGGTTCACACATGTAGATTGACATATTAATGAAATTGGATTTAGGATATGCAAGCAATTCATTGAGCGTTCGTAAGAATGGTGTGTTCATTACAATCATAGATCAGATGGTCTAGCAGGCTTTTAGTGCGATTTACTAGGTCTTAATCCACTATGTCACGCTTTGTCTATTCAATTCCTGTATATCTACCTTGGAAAAGAATTCCATACTAGTCAATGATTGTGATCAAGAATCGTCAACTATCGTTAAAGTCCAAACATGCATAGACACAATGTTTTAAAAGCACAATTTCCTTTATCCAATTATCATCTTTTAATCAATCTAACATGGCTACCCTACACCCTAGAAAGGTGACTACTCACTCATGATTATGTTGATATTAACAATGAAAGTTAAGGTAGACATATTTAGTTGAATTTGACAATAATCTAGACTCTTTATGTGGCGATAATAACGACGCTATACGACAATCTAAAAAAATGAAACTATGATTATAATAACGTAAAAACAAATCTAAATGATACGAATAGAAAATAACAATCAAAATGGAAAGCAATAAAGAACAATAAGCAAAGGATAAATTAGGAATACCTAGGTGACGATCAACGATGAAAGTGATAACAATAATAGAAATCCCTCGCATAGAAATATCGTATCTTGAATTACAACTCTTAAACCCAACAAAGTAGATACAAAGATTGAAATTCTATTTGAACTAAGCTAATGTTTTGAAAGGAAATGGACAGAAATAAACCAGAAACAAATGACAAAAGAAGAAGAAAATCTAAACTAGAAAGACTAAAGCTAAAAGGAAATATAAGACAAGATTGTGTAAGAAAATGTATATGATGTTAGATATATGGATGTATGATATGACGGGCTTGGCACATCTATTTATAGTATTAGGGTTTCGTGGAGAAGAGGTCGGGTAATAAATACATAGGGCAAATTCAGGAAGAAGGAGCCGCAATGCACGAAGCAGCAGGAATACCCGATCGGGTGCACCACTTACCCGATCGGGTAAGTCGTCTTCTGGAAGCTCTTGACTAACTCTTCAACTTCCTTCGCTTTGACTTGACTTACAACATCCCCCTTGACTCTACAATCGGGTTTGTTGCTTGGATATGATGTAAAGCGATAAATTCTCCCGTCTAATTGATTGGTCTTCCGACAACTACAAAACCGTCTTTGCTTCTTCCCTCTCTTAAGTTAGTGAACCTTCTCGAAATTCCTTACACACGGTCAAGCTTGCATCTTCAAATCGTCGGGTTCTAGGCAAATGCTTGGAAATATAGAAAAAGGGCGTAGAAACGTCACTTTCCCTACAAAACAAGTTAGAACACAGGAATTCGCCTAGAAGACGATATTAGCTCATAAAATGGCTTAACAAAGCACAAATGACAAACAAAACCGAGCTAAAGTGAGGGTTAAAATCATACAAATATTCACTTATCACCTACTCGATCGAGTGCCAACTTACTCGGTCGTGTGCGACGGAACCCGATCTCGATAAATATGCTTCGGGATTTACTCTTAAACTCAAAAATCATTATTCATAATTACATTACGTTTCTCTCTAAATCCCTCCTTTTCTTTCACTAAACCCTAACCCCCATTGAGACCACCACTTGCAAAGCCGTCGCGGGACCTTGGCGGCAAGCGTGACCATCCTGCTACTGAAGGACGATTAGTGCGACCATGTAAGTACCTTTCTCATTGTGACCTTTGACTTTAGTGACCATAGTTGTAATATGGATTGCTTTACTATTGTAGATTGGATTGATAGATGATGTATGTGATTGTACCAGTGCGTGTGTTCGTCGGAGTGATGAGTATTTGCTGGAACGCTAAAAGGTAGGGTTTCCCTACTCAGTAGTTGTTGTTATTAATTGATGCTATGAGTATATGTATTGTTTGTGATTGGTGATGGAGATGCTGGTGTCGGGTTTGGGGAGTTGTTGTCGATCTCATTGGTTATTATGGTTACTTGTGATTGTGATCCTGTTGGGAGACAGGCACTCCTCGAGTTGGCCCCCGTGGTTATCCCGCCACGTGGGGGATGTGCACATTAATGATCCGGGTTTATCTCGCAGCGGTGAGATGGAAGTTCGACGCTTGTGGATGCGGTCCAAGGTCAAAAGGTGGTTGTATAGAGCATGCTGGTAACCTGATTCTACTAACGTAACCGATGCGGTGTCCCTCTTGTTTCTCTTATCCCTTGTGCTTGGCTTGTACATTGATCGATATACATGATTACTGACCCTGTTATTGTAAAAATTGTGATGATCTATTTGGGAATGGGGAACATGATGTTTTCAGGTTATGTGCTTGATATTGGGAGTAGCTAGGATGCGACGAGTTATTGATCACGCTAGTGTTGTTGAGTCTAGAGTCGACAAGTCGGATTGATTGTATTTACTACTTTGTATGCATTGTATCAAAGACTAGAGTATTACTGATATAAATTTGTTTCTTAATGGTCTTATGATGTTCACTACCTCGGACAACCGAGATGGTAATGCTCGTATTTACTTGGGAGGTCTTGTTGAAGGCTTCTAGGTAAATGGGGGTGTTACAGTACAAGACAACAATGTAATCAACACAGTAACAAAACCGTCAGCCCACCACAGCGGTCACCTCAGCATCAGGCTACCACCTTGACCTGCAAAATCAACTATTGATCCCAGACCTAAGCACTGGGCTTCAAAATTCCATCACACCACAGCGGAACATTAATGTGCACATCCCCCTCGTAGCGGGAGAGTTACGAGTGGCGAACTCAGGGTGTGATCCGTCTCTCGATGGATCACCAAAATAGTAATCAAGTATCACAATTCCAGTTCCTACTCCAAACACCATTATCATCACCATAGTAACCACAATCATCATCTTAATAATAACCATCATCCTCATCACAATAACAACCATTATCATCATCACAATAATCACACATCTTATGACAAAGATTAATATATAAATTAATGAGTAGGAAATCCTACCTTTTCGCAAATCCGCTGCAAATCACAAATATGCAATTACTATAAATCCCCCTCTAGGAAGTCTCCCCCTAAACATGCAATTCACATAATTAATACTAATCCTTCATCCCTTTTCCCCCAATTCAATTAGGGTTACTATCAATACTAACAGTAATAATAAACATATAGATGAACCACCACTTACCAATTGGAATGAACAAGACAAGAAGCAGTAGATTCGGCTTGGGATGATTAAGGATGCTTGAGATGTTTTGAGAGAATTTAGAATATTAGGGTTTGATTATGAAACATAAACTAATGAAATTATGTTTTAAAACCTCTTAATAATCTTTAATCAAACTGTCCGAATTAATCCCGCAGACCCATGTACTCGATCGAGAACATCGCACTCAGTCGAGTGCACTAACACTCGGCCGAGTGCACTAAAACTCGGCCGAGTGACAACTAGACAGAAGGCTTCCTAACTGACACACGCACCTTACTCGGCCGAATACACTCTGCTCGGCTGAGTACCAAACACACTCTACTCGACCGAGTACACAGTACTCAGAATACTGAGTATTACACCCGTCTTAAGCAAGACTCACGGTTGTAAATATTGCCCACTTTACACCAGTATGTTTATGCAAATTTAACTCTCTATCCCATCTAATTCAAAGGTAACATGGGAGAGAGGACAAGTTTTAAGAAAACTTACAAAAAGGAGGTGTAGTACGGGAATAGATTTAGGACCACTTAAAAGTTAATTAAAAGAGAGACATGTGATTAAGAGTTAAGCAAACACCATTACATATCCCCACTTTTGAATGCCTCTCACCTCCTTTATTTGCTATCAGCAAAATTTTTTTAAAACTGGCGGTAGATTTCCTTGGGTGCAAAAAGAGTGTTTTTATTTTGAAGCTTCTATAAATAGAAGTTCTCTTACAATTCCAGTTAGAGATGTCAAAACTTGACCCGACTCGAAAACCCGACCCGGTAATTTAGGGTCAAAGACCCGTTATTCTTGACCCGCGACCCGGAATGACTTGAACCTGAAATGACCCGTTATTTTTAGGGTTGAACCCGACCCGACCCGTTCGTCCCGTTGGGTCAAAGATAAATGAAGAATATTATTATAATATTATATTTTAATATTATATTCGAAAATATAAATTGAGAAATAATTATTTTAATTTTTTAATTAAAAAAATTAATTTAAAAATTAATTTTACATAAATTTTATAGGATTAAATAATAAAATAATTATTAAAATAACTTTAGTTTAATAAATTTATATATATAAGTGCGATAAGTAATGAATACAACTATATTATTAATATTAAATATTATTTAATTTTAAAAAGTATGATTTTACGGCTTAAAAATGATATAATAAAAGTCGTCCTACAGTTTTTCCTGACCCGTATTCTGACCCTAACCCGACCCGAGACACGTATGACCCGACCCGTATTTGACCCGACCTGTATTCAACCCGACCCGTATTTTGACCCGGCCCATATCACCCGACTCGCCCGACCCGTTTGACAGGGTTATTCCAGCCAATATTTAACTTTACAACTACAAAACAGTAATAAAATTAAAAATTTCAATAAACAAAAAATATTATGGGGAAGAAGAATTTGTCGAATGAACAAAAGGATTCCTTGTTCATTTCTTGTTGGCGAACTCCGAGAAAGGCATCCCACACAAGGGGAAGATAAAGGAAGCAACTTTGAAGTGGAACGTGGCCCGGAAAACTGCCTGGTTGTGGTGGAAGCGAGCAAAGGTAAAGATGAGAGACGGTGACGTTACCCACTTGTCATCACGTAGGATAGGTACACTACAAAATGAACTCGGGAAACTGATGGAAAAAATCCGTCAGAAACACCAAAATTCCGTCAGTAGAGTCAATTACTGACGGAAATTCCGTCAGTAACGTGCGTCACTTCAAATGGTAACAAAAAATTGACTTCTGACGGATTTTCCATCAGTAAAAACATTTACTGACGGTTTACTGACAGATGATTCGTCAAGCAGTTTAAGGGCAAAGTCAAGATAATTTTGACCCGAGGTTTGTTGCCAACCTTCTTTTTCAAATGATTAAGCAACCTCTCAAATGGATACATCCATCGATATTTTACAGGTCCTCCAACCTTCGCTTAATAAGGTAAGTGAATAGGTAAATGCTCCATGGAATTGAAGAAAGAAGGGGGAAATATTATTTCTAACTTGCATAATATCTCCGCAATGTTTGACTCTAGATGTTCCATGGAATCAACTTTATTAGTAGAAGTACACAATTCTCTAAAAAATTGGCTTATCTCAGTTATAGCATTCCAAGAATTCGTCGGGAGAAAATGTTTCAATGCAACAGGAAGTAACCATTCCATAAAGACATGACAATCATGACTTTTCATGGAATGCAACACCAAATTTCTATGGTCAACACACCGACTCAAATCTGAAGCATAACCATTTGGGAATTTAAAACTAGCAACCCATTCGCATAGAGCCTTCTTGTCCGTTGTCTATAAAACAAACCTAAATGATATGGGTCGTTTCAAGCAATACTCAAGAAAGTCAGCTTTACCCTTAGGGCCAAATGAAGGTTTCATTGTTACACTCATCACCGTGTTGATAAGTTGTTCAAAAACGTTTTTCTAAATGTGCATAACATCTAAGTTATGTCGAATCAACAATGTCTTCCAATAAGTAAGTTCCCAGAATATGCTTTGTTTCCACCAACCTTCAGTTTTGTCTTCTTTCAATCTTTTCATTTCTTCAGCAGAAGACTCGACAACTTTTGGTAAACCTTTTACCGAATCCCAGACCTCAGCACCAGTTAATTTGATTGCATCTGTGGTCTTATCAGTTTTCCTATTCTTTACAAAATGCTTACAATTGTTGCGGAAAGGATGATCAGGTTTCAAGAAAGTACGATGACAATCGAACCAACAAACCTTTCGACTATGTTTAAGAAAAAAGGATTTAGGATCTTTTTGAAGACAATAAGGACAAGCACACTATCCGGCTGTGGACCAATCGGAAAGCATGTCATATGCAGGAAAATCATTGATTGTCCACAGTAATGCCACTTTTAATTGAAAATTACGTTTCTTAGAGACATCGTAGGTATCCACACCGGTTTCCCAAAATTCTTTCAAATCTTTGATCAACGGTTGGAGGTAAACATCCAATTTTGCTTTAGGGTTATGAGGACCTGGAACGACCATGGATAAGAACATAAATTGCCTCTTCATGAATAACCAAGGGGGTAAGTTGTACGGGGTGACAATCACTGGCCAACACGAGTAAGACTTCCCGAATTGGCCATAAGGTGAAAATCCATCTGCACACAAACCTAGACGAACATTGCGAGGCTCACTTGCAAATTTTGGATGCTCTCTATCGAATTTTTTCCACGCTTCTCCATCACTTGGGTGTGCCATTGTCCCTCTTTCTCTTAATCGAGAGTTTTTATGGTGCCAACTCATCTCACCTGCTATGTGTTTGGTTGCAACTAGTCGTTGTAAACTTGGCGCAAGCGGGAAATAATTAAGTCAGTGGTTTACAAGGTATTCGCTTCTGGCCACTTAAATTTTTTTTACCTTTATACCGAGAGGCATGACATTTGGTACATTACTCAAGATTAGCATTTTATTCCCAAAAAAGCATGCAAATGGTAGGACATGCATCGATTTTAACATGGGGTAGTTGGAGTTACTTAAGTAAATTCTTAATCTTTTGAAAATTGCGCGTCATTGATTATTTTTTGGAATAATGTCACTAATGAACGACATAAAACTATTGGTGCATCGTCTAAGAGATAAGTTGTTCTCACATTTGAGTGCTACCAACCTAGCAGCCGCTTGCAACAAACTCATACTACTTCCGTCATACACTGGTTGTTCGGCTTTATTTAACATTCTAAAAAAGGAAGAAACTTGGGGATGTGAGGTATAACAAACTTCTTCATCGCTAAGGTCGTCGGGATTAATTCGAGCCTCCATTATTTTCTCAACATTATCACGTAATGCATCTTCAACCAACTCCCGGTAAGGATTCTCACTAACTACGATACTACGTGAACTCTCTTCGGTAGCCAGTTTCTCACCGTGATACTTCCATACATAATAATTATCAGTAAAACCATTCGACCATAGTGATTTTGAACCTCCCTTTTTGATTTAAAAGCTAAGTTATCGCATTTCTTACATGGACACCTCATTTCACCGCCTAAATCCTTAAACTCGCTAGATTGTTCCACGAATTCAATAAACTCTTTCACCCAATTTGCAAATATCAGCTTGGGTTTCTTTTTTCGTCTAATCTTTCATACATCCATTGTCGTTCTAATCTTTTCATGTTATTATGTATCTAAATTTCAATATATATATATATATATATATATGTTATATTAATAAATTATCTTAATTAACAACAATGATAATCAATAATCACACACAATAAATTAAACATTTATTATTACCAATTAAAATTAATTTTCAAGAAGTAAAGTTAATTGTCAACAAGTAAAATTAATTTTCTTCAATTGGGTCCTTATCACTCCAACCTAAACCCATCAATCTACGTTTCAAGTCACTAGCAAATACCACTTGTGATTTATTAATGAGGAAAAAATTCGGCAGCAATTCCCCTTTGTTCTCTAAATACACAATGTTGAATAAATATTTTACTCAACATATGCATTCAGAGAACATTAAAGGAATTGTTACCGAACTCTTTCCTCATTAATAAATCACAAGTTATGTGTTTACTACCTAAGTGACTTGAAACGTAGAAAGACAGTCCCAAAACGGGGACTACTCAAAAATTACTCCTAACGAGTAATTTTTGAACGGGTATAAAGTCAATATTAATACATGTAATAATTTTAACATCCACAACACATGTAATAATTAGCTACTAACATTTAAATTAGTTCAATTGAACGTGATTAAGCCAATAATTAGCTACTATCTTAAATCAATTAAAGACAATCAAATTAACTACTAACGCTAATTATACACTAACAACAACAATAATTTCATCATCAAAAACAATAATGGCTACTATCCTAAGTCAATTAAAGAAAAACAAATGATTAAGACGGAGGGAGAAATTAAAATATAGGTAAATATATTACCTAAAGATCAAAATAAGCAAACAAGGCGGCGACAAGCAGCGGCGGCGCCAAGCAGCGGCGGCGCCAAGCAGCGGCGGTGCCAAGCAGCGGCGGTGGACAGTCGGAGGTAGCTAGTGGTGGTCGTCGGATCTACAACAAACAAACTAATAAGGAACATATTAATTAACAAAAGGAGAAAAGTGAGAGAATGAACGAGTTAAATAAACTTACCAAGGATGTGTTGGTCGGAAAGTGGTAGCCGGAGGTAGTCGGAGTAGGATGGCGTCGGATTAAATCGATTTGGGGTTAGGTTTTGGGGAAAAATGGATTTGGGAATGATAGAGTATCTCGCGTGATTTTTACATAAACAGAAGACTCCTGACGGAAATTCTGTCAGGAATCCGTCAGGTTCCGAAGTTTCGAAAATCTTACTGACGAAATGTCTGTCAAAAGGCTGTTTGACTGGGTTCTTTACTGGACTAGTTTGTTATTATGTACTGACGGAATTTCCGTCAGTATTGTATATAACTGACGGGTTTTCCATCAGATAACTTTTTGACTGGGGCTGTGTTTGACTGGTGATATTATTATGTATTACTGACGGAATTTCCGTCAGTATTGAATATTACTAACGGTTTTTCCGTCAGTTAATTTTGCCGCCTTTGACTTAGTCAACACGCCATTTTCCACTGACGGTATTTTTCCGTCAGTATTCTGACAGTTTGCCGAAATTACTGACGGAATTGTTTTTCCGTCAGAAAAGCCGTCAGTTCCCGAGTTCGTTTTGTAGTGGTAATGAGGATGCAAAACGTGTGTACATCGACAACGAACAGGTGATGTCACTACTAAAAAAACAGAGGGTCCATAGAGAAACTAGCGGCCAAACTTGAAGTTGGTTATGGTAACGTTCAACAACGATGGGTTAAAAATGGCATACTAAAGAGAATATGCAACTCATTACACCCAGCTCTAAACAAAGCCAACAAAGTAAACATGTTGATTTTCTCACTTAACTCAATCTATCTTGACATAAGTGAAAACCTTATCAATTTCAAAGACATGTCACAACAAGTTCATATTGACGAAAAATGGTTTTACATTACGAAGGAGGTAGATAGGTACTATGTAATCCCCGAAGAGGATGTACCATACACCGCTTATCAATCGAAAAGATTCATAACAAAGGTTATGTTCATGTGTGCGGTAAGTAGACCTTTGTTTGGAACAAATGGTGAAGTATTATTCCATGAAAAATCGGGATTTTTCCCTTCGTTGAGGATGTATCAGCGCTAAGAAGTACTGCAAACAAGGCAGCAAGAACTTTAGTCACAAAATCAGTCAACTCAATTACAAAACTTGTGATCAAAGACTGTTTAACCAATAAGATCATTCCAGCACTGAATTTAAAATGGCCATAAAATGCAAGTAAACAGATTTACATTCAACAAGATAATGCAAGGTGCCATATTGTAGACACTAGTCCAGAATTCAGAGTTGCTACCAGCTCAGACGGTTTTGAAATTAATCTCATATTTTAACCACCATATATTCCAGATTTAAACATAAATGATTTGGGTATTTTTATATCTTTACAGTCATTGCAACATGAAACTGTAGCTACTACGATTGTTGAATTAGTAGCCGCAGTTGAGAATGCTTATGTGGTTCTTGATCTAACCACTTTCTTACTTTACAAACAGTGATGGTAGGAATTATGAAAACAAAGGGTCATAATAGCTTCATTATACCTCACATAAAGAAATTTGTCCTCGCAACGCGAGGTATATTCCTAAGGAATTTAAATGTCGATGAAATGTTAGTGAGGGAAGGTTAGAGCACTTGATGCAAGAAGGACAAGAAGCTGCCCTTGAAATCCTTATAGAAGGCATGAACCAGCTCATTCCCGTGCAAGTGGAAGGAGTACAAGTGGAAGGCATGGATGTAGCACGTGTGAAGATGCGTGATTTTCATAAAGTTAATAGGTATGCAATATTTTGCAGATGCATTAAGCTGTGCAGTGTTTTTAAGATGCAATTATTTACGGAGTGTGCAATATTTTTAAATGTTTATGAAGAAAACATGGTCAATTGTGTAAGGTTTACTTCTTAAACATGGTAATGAATGTGTCAAGTTTCCTTTATGTAATTTTTATGTAGGTAAGACTATGTAATGTTTCCATCACAAACATGGTAAGTAATGAATCTAGGGTAAGTAATGAAAAGATAATGACTATTAAATGTTAAATTTTGGATTACTTGGTGGTTTTAATTTGCATTATCATACTCTAAATGTCATCATAGTTGACAGCAAACACAAGCTCTCAGGGTGGACTCCCTTTTCATCATTAAGTAAGACAATGATCAATTTGTGCCTCCAAAACCAATTTTAATTGGGGTGGCATCTAAAGTGACTTTGTCATCATTTACGCCACCAAAACCAATTTTAATTAGGGTGGCATCTCAAGTGACCTTGTCATCATTTAAGCCGCCTAAAAAAATTTTAATTAGGGTGACATCTAAAGTGACCTTGTCATCATTTACGCCGCCAAAACAAATTTAAATGAGGGTGGCATGTAAATGATTTTTATAATATCGGGGTAATAAATAAGACCACAATTAATAAAGACCTCGCATAAGAGATCATTGGGTCACAAAACAACAAGAAAACATGAGGAGCAGTAGCATCAAACCAGCACAAAACACAACCAAGGTAGCAACACTATACGAGATGACCCATAGATATCAGGGTTTAGGATTAGAAGCCAACCATTCCCTTTTAAAATAGGCCAAAGAGAACCAAACAGAGGCAAAGCAAACACCAAAACATCCAAACCAACAAAATAACGAGAAAACATGACCAGCATTAGCTGTTGGAGTAGGTGTCCTCCATAATAGTGCGCTACATAATAAATCTCATTAAGTAATATAATTAGAATATTTATTGACTACATATATATGATTATCAGTTGATTAACGTAAATCAATAACGGTTGGCTGACTAAAGTTTGACGTTATTGTCGTATGACGGCGGTGATCAACTGATCCCTTTCGGTCACACCTATAGGATGAAACCCAAATAATAGATATAATTATTTTTATATGATACAGTTAATTAGCACATTACATATATTTGATATGTACGTTTAGTTATGAGAGTTAATTGTTAGAAATTGAGTTTGGAACTCAAATTCAAATAAATTTATTATTCAATTATACAATAATTGACTAATAAATTTATATCTTATTTTAATATGATTAAATAAGATCTAGTTTAGTAATTAATCGTTAATTTACTAAATTAGTTGAGGTTTTACATATATTTTGAAGTAGAGGTAATTAGTTAATTATATTTACAAGGAGTTGTAAAATAAATTAACTAAACATTGTGGAACCCATTATATATTGATATAATGGTAAAATATCACTTAAATGTTAAGTACATATTGTTTATTAATTTGTGTCATATAATTGTTATATGATCAAATTAACACTTAATTATACAAGATAATTAAACATATGATTAATAAATATTTGTGGGACAAATATCAAAAATCAAAATGGACCATATCTTCTCCATATGTGCCGAAATTTTGTGTAGTGGGTAGTGATGATGGTTGTTCTTGTTCATTCAAACAAGTCACCAAGTGATAATGACATGACTAGTATACCAAACTCATTACAATTAACACTATACTCCACCACATTGCATGACAATAAAATAAGAAGAAAAAACACTCTCTTGTAGCTCAAGAGGGCTGACCATAGTGCCTTTATAAGGACAATTATTGTTCAATTTTTCTTCTTAAAAAATTCATTCTTGCTTATTTCTTCTACATCTCTCTAAAATCTCATCCTCTCACTAAACTCTCAACATACTAATATTTACTATGTATTAGTAGTGTAGTAATATATTCTAATATTAGTAGTATTATATCTTTCTTATTATCTAGTTAATAATAAGTTTAGATTATTTGGTTTCATCTTGGTGCAACTAAAAGGAGGTATTATACTTTGGTGATTATTGAAGGATCATCCTTTATTATAGCTCAAGAACAATAAGAAGGAGTTTTTATTGTGCCCATTTTATTTCCATTTCAATGTGAGAAAATTTCTTCTTTTACATAATGTCTTTATATTTGCATGCATGTTACATAGATCATTAAACACTAAATTAACATGTAATTTAGTAACTAATTAGAGGAGTCTAATTAGGGTCTATGGACTTTCATGTGGTATTAGAGCTAGCTTGTAGCATGCATGTTCATTTTGGGCATTTTTTTATTAAAGTTATAAGATAACTAATAAATCAAAAAAATTGAGTTAAAATATGATTTGTACGAAACTTTTTGGTGCATGTTTACTTACTGACTTCAAAATGTTTGCGGTCAAATTTCGGGATTTTAGGGATTAATTTACTATTTATTTTGATTGTTGGCTTTTAAACCGGTTAATATGCATTTTTATGTTAAAAGTTAACTAAAAATAGTTGCATGTTGGTTATGGCCATGAAATTTTAATATGATCTCACATGCATGTCTTAAATACTTTATGTAATATTTCGTCACTTTTAATTAAGTATTGCATGTTTATTGATTTTTATGAGATAAAAGGCGATAATATGATATTATAATTTTCATAAAATTGAAACGTCCTATTATGGTCATGAAGTTTTTTGGTACATTTTACATTCTGATTTTTATCATCTTGCTGAAATTTCATAATTTGTTTCACAAATTTACTATATTTAATGTTTTTTATTTGATAAAATCGTTAAATATAAAGCTATTTGTTCACAAAATTAAATAAAACTTTTGGGCAAATGTTTTTTTTGGAGTTCCTCGAAATGTTCCAGAATGTACAAAAATTTTTTGTTTCAAATTGTTAAGAGTGTTTAAATTTTATTTTGGGTTTATTTCATAAAATTTATTATTAAGCAAATAAAATCAAATCGAACTAATTAATGACCAAAAAAATTAGTAGGGACTAATTTTGAGTTCTTAAACAGTTTATATAATTAGTTTGAATTTAAATGAGATTTAAATATTAATTATTGTTTTTAATGGTCAAAAATCAATAAATCCCGTAAAATCGAGCTAGAATGAGCATGAATGTGTTTAGGGCGATTTTGGCATGAATTTTGCAGCAATTTATTTAATTTATGGTTGAATGAATGAATGCTCTTTATTTAATAATTTATGCAAATTTTGTACCTAGTATAGCCTAGTTATTTTTAATCGTTATTACCCGTGATGTAAGGGCTTAAAGGTTTGGTTGTAATTTTATTGCGATCTCGTATCGCCAGTTTGTAATAATTAATAGTTTCATTTTATAGAACAAATGTATAATAGGAATTTGTATATTTGTATATTTTTAATTATTTATTATGAAGACCGGTGACTCACTCAAGACGGTGCCATTTTTGGAAGGCGTTCCAAGTGAAGAGGCAAGGGACCAAAGACTTGGTTTACGAATTTGTAATTATCTAGTTAAATTGATTAGCTAGGTGGCCATACTAAGATTTTTTTTTCGTTGCTTGGATCCTTGCTTTATTTCCGCTCATGCCAAAATCGTCACACATGCATTTTATTTTTTCCGCTATTGTCAATTCAACGTTATCACAATTCACCGATTTAGTTCACTTATAGGGAATTAATGACTAAATTGACAAGATCTCTCACATATTTAAAAATTGAGATTAGCCTTACACTTTAGTAACACCTATGAATCTCGTGTTCATTAGGGCTACCACGCTCGTGGGTCCCTTTTTACCCCGGGTAAGTAGGGTGATACGATCACAAGCCAAAATTGGATTGGACTCAACGAGATAAGCGTTATCTTGGGACTAGGAGATGGATTTAGTTGAAATCCGCCAACCAAGAGTTCTAGGGGTAGACTTAGTCAAGTAATGACTTACCATTTTATAGATAAGGGTAGCATACGATGACTATTTTTATTTAAAGATGGGTCTTGGAATCATTTATATAATTTAGTGATTGGTCATTATATAAATGCTGAACTTGTTAAAATGTTTTTCAAGTAAATTATCATAACAATGAATGTTTATATATTTCTTTTTGTTGTAGTAACAATATCCGCACACTGACAACATCATGGAACACCGCAAAACCTTGGGTAAGGACTCATGGTTGAGGTCCGTCAGGGACAAATGTGTCCTAAACGATGACGGAAGTAACTTTGTTGAATGGGAATCAACGATCAAAAGCGCCGCGATATCCGATAACGTGCTTTACTACTTGATCGAAGCCCCTCCTACCGAACCCGAGTCAAGGTCGACCGCGGCGGTTTGCGCCGAATATGAACTTTATTTGAAGGTTGCCAAATGATGTCAAGAGTGTCTTGATTTGGTCAATATTGCATATGGGATATTCACGAGGATAACATCAATGTTTTCGCAAGCACCTAAAATTCTTCAATATGAGGCGGCCACGAAATTTTTTGAGTCTAAGCTCCAAAAGGGCAAAAAGTTGGCCCGCATGTGCTCAAAATGGTTGAGCATACCGACACCTTAGAGCGTCTAGGGTGCAAGATTCCTAAGGAGCTAGTGGTGGGTAGAATCCTTCATTCACTCACACCAAAGTTCACCCACTTTAGGGTGAATTACAACATGAACAACATGGTAAAACGTTTCCATGAACTCCATGCATTCCTCACCCAAGCGGAGAGGGACTTGGAGGCTAGTGGGAGTGAACCCAAGGATGTTCTTTCAATGCGATTGAAGAACATGAACCTTGGAGTGAAGAAGGACAAAGGAAAGGGTAAGACTATTTTCAAGAAAGTTGGCAAGGGAAAGGTCAAGGTCTTTGTGAAACCCAGCCCAAAGTCAACAAACACGCGGACGCGGATTGCTATTATTGTAATGGCAAAGAGCATTGGAAACGCAATTGCCCCAAATACTTGAAAGACAAGAAAGATGGTTGTGTGACAACGTTAGGTAAAATTCTTTCATCGTTCTATATGATAGATATTAACGTTGCTAGTACATCTTCTTGGGTATTTGATACCGGTTGTGGTTCTCACCTTTGTAATCCATGTACACGGGCTGAAGGACGCGCGAGCACTAGCCAAGGGTGACGTGGACTTACGCATGGGAAATGGAGCTAAGGTAGCCACATTTTCCGTGGGCACCTACGTTCTTCTTATGCCTATGATGTACCAACTCTTACCAAGAACAGTATCTCTATTTCCGTGTTAGACATGGAACGTTTTTCTTTTTGGATTAAGAACAATCGTTGTACTTTTTCTTTTAATGAAATGGTTTATGGCGAGACCATTTCTGTTGGAGGTATTTATGTTCTAGATATTGCAAAAGCGGTTTATCATGTAGAAAACAAGAGGCTTAAAACAGGTGAACCTAATCAATCATACCTTTGGCATTGTCATTTAGGGCACATAAACGAACGACGCATAAAGAGACTTGTTTCATCTAAAGTACTCAAACCATTCGATTACGAATCTTATGGTGTATGCGAATCTTGTCTTCTAGTCAAGATGAATTGTGCTCCTTTTACGGGAAAAGGGACACGAGCAAGTGAAGTATTAGGCCTTATACATACCGATGTGTGTGGCCCAATGACTCTCCAAGCTAGAGATGGTTATCACTACTTCATTACTTTTACCAACGACTTGAGTAGATATGGATATGTCTAATTGATGAGGCACAAAAGTGATGCTTTTGAAAAGTTCAAAGAATTTCAACATAAAAAGATTAAAGCCCTACGATCCGATTGTGGTGGTGAATACTAAACAATGAATTTGATTCACACCTAAAGGATTGTGGTATAGTATCACAATGGACTCCTCCTGGCACACCTCAATTAAATGGTGTGGCCGAAAGGAGAAATCGAACTTTAATTTATTAGATATGGTTCGATCAATGATGAGTCTAACAGAGCTTCCTAATTATTTTTGGGGTTTCGCTATCTTATCTGCAATATTCTCACTAAATCGAAGCCCGGCTAAAGCGTCAAACAAGACTCCATATGAGATATGGACAGGGAAAGTCCCTTATTTGTCGTTCATGTGAATTTGGGGATGCGAGGCGTTTGTTAAGAATAAGTCTGACGATAAACTCGCACCCAAATCCGAGAAATGTCTATTTTTAGGATATCCAAGGGAAACACGTGGTTATTACTTCTACAATAAACATGAGGACAAAGTGTTTCTGTCTCGTGATGCAGTCTTTTTAGAAAACGATTTTATTTCTAAAAGACAGAGTGGGAGAAAATTTGAACTTGAGGAAGTCCAAGAGCTACAAACCAAAAAGGACGTAGAGGAAAACGAGGAAGTCCCTTACGCATCCGTTGTTGGATCAATCATGTATGCTATGATGTGCACTCGTCCCGATGTTGCATATTCTTTGAGAGTGTCAAGTCGTTACCAAGCAAATCCAGGTGAGAGTCACTGGATAGCTGTAAAGAACATCCTTAAGTACTTGAAAATGACTAAGAATTCGTTCTTAGTGTTTGGAGGTGAAACTGAGTTGCGTGTAAAGGGTTACACGGACGCCAGTTTCCAGACAGATAGGGATGATATGAAATCCCAATCCGGCTATATTTATATTGTAACACCCGTAATCTTAGCCGTTATAATTTAATAATATTATATTAATATTAATTAGCTTAATTTTTTGATTTAGAATAGAACTTAGTTTTCCGTGTCTAATTTAGCAAATCCGAGTCCGTATTCGGACTCTACTCGGAATTTCAAGTGGGTTACACTTTGGGTCACATGTTGGGCCTTTTTCCCCAATCTCTACTCACTCACCCAAACCAACCCACACTCTTTTTCCCACTTAACATTTCAGCAACATTTTCCTCTCCTTCTCCCCCACCAAACCCTCAAAAACCCTAACCTCCATAACCACCATTGTTGAATAACTCAAGCTTCACACAACTCCCTCATTCCTCACTCAAATCTCTTGATTTTTAGTCTAATCTTCCTCTCTTATCCTCCTCTACCTTGTGTGGTAATAAAGTTACCATCTTTCTCATTTTCAATTTTTCCATCTTTCTCAAGGATGAATTTTATTCATCTTTTGTGACTTTGTGTAGGTGGAGACCTTGAAGTCCCCGACAAGGATTACTATCTCGTGGAGGAAGACCTAGAAGACGATTGAAGACGCAAAAAGGTAACGGTGAAGGGTTACTCGATATCTTTATGTGTTTTAGTTGTTAATTTGAGCATTTACTTGTGAAAGATGAGTTCTTGTGTAGATAATAGTATAGATCTATGACTACAATATATATAATTGTTGAATTGCATCTTGTATGTCCCAATTTGATGGAAAATTGTTGTGTTGATGATGAATTACCTACTTGTTGCTTAAACTTGTATTTAAGTCTTGAATGATAACTTAATTATGCTTTTTATGTCATATGGAATGTTATGATGTTCATATGTTATGCTAAGTGGTGATCTATGATGGTTTATGTTGGTAATTACAAATGGGTAAGAACTTGTTTAGTTTAAACTTGAAGTTTGGATGAAATTTGGCTTAAACCCCTGCGAATTTGACTAGGACCCAGACGGGTCCAGCCCAACCCGGATGGGTTTGAGCCCTAAACCCGAGCAGGACACCTTTAACCCGGACGGGTCGGGTCCAACCCGGACGGCTCGGGTCCGACCCTTTTTCGTAAAATGGTCATATCTCCTTCAATACTTGTTTGTTTGGGGCGTGTAACCTAACCGTTGGAACCGTAAGAGGATAAGCTATCACCTCTATATGGCATTTCTGCATTTTCATGTCTAGAACTCTAGTTATGACTGTTTGAATTGGACCCTTGTTTTAGTTAGTTTCCAAACTTGTTGTTTTGAGATGAGATCTATATTTCTTATTTATTATACTTCTTAAACTTGGTCTAATGCTTATGTATCATGTATTAATTCATGTTTATCATAGTTACATTTATATAATGCCCTATTCTCATGTTTGGTGACGGTTTTTAGTATGTCCTCTCTTGAGTCGGTTTTACCTTTTGTTTTAATTTGAGCACTACGCGTTGAGTGCTTTGAACTCTCATTTCCCGTCTACACCCTTATCCTCGTTAGACTGGAATGTCGGAGCGATGGGGTGTATCCTTGATGCTTGTATGCATTTTTTAGTGGAGATATGACGACGTTGTTAGGAGGTGAACGCAATGCGTTGATCGACCCGGCCGTCAAATGTTGTATCCTTGCGAGGTGGTGTCATTGCATGTAGCATACTAGCTTGAGTTTTGACTATAGATCTCTTTCCGCCTCTTTCGTGTGGTTTAGCCGAATTTGGGGTACTCGATGTCCTTTGTGTGATCGAGTATTGGATGTGGAACCTCATACCACATGTCGAATCGGGAAATGCCTTATCCCGAGAGTCTGGCCAGGTTTAGACAAGGGCCGCATTATTACCGCCGTCCTACCGGGAGGAATCGAGTCTTGTGTGTACGAAACGCCTTATCGTACACGGATCGGGGGAACGCCTTACCCCGTGGACATGTTTGTCTAGGTCATGAGTATACGAAACGCCTTATCGTATGCGGTTCAGGGAAACGCCTTATCCCATGGACTTCCATTGACTTGTCTTGCTACTTGTACACGATGCTAGTGCGTGCCATTTACCGTGAGAGTATGTATGCTTATGTTTAATCATATGATGGATTGTATACTTGATTGATTTGGATGCCTATGATTGGTTTGTTTGTCGAGTCTCAAACCTTCTCAAACATAAGTCGCTAATGGTGAGATGCAAGCTCTTAGTCTTCTATATGGTTGCCAAGGGGAGTCTTCCCCAAATCTTGTTTTGGATGATGATTATGAATGATGGTTTCCTTTCCTTGAATATTGTCACTTTTATAATGTTATTCTCACAATCCGGCATGATATATGTATGTTGGCATGATGACGTATGATTATGTGCTTACTTATGTACGTTTTGATGTGATATGGCTGGGAGAACTCGGAGTTACTCCCCACTGACCGTGGCATTCATGTTTCCATGAATGAACAAGTTGCTTGGATGGATCTTTTCTTGTTTTTGGGTTCGGGTGTGAGCTAGCGAGCGTTGGACTTGACGATTCACCCATATACGTTCTTAGCTAGTTTACTAAACAACTTTTATGCTTGATTTCATTTTGAGAGACTATGTCTCTTTGTAGTATTTGATACTTTAGTTGGTATTTATTTGACATTCCTCGTATTCTTCTTTCGGCATGTAAAAAGTTTTCAAAATCTCGTACTTTGCTCTATTTAAATCGCATCCTTGTTATGTTTTTATTTCCGCTATCGCGAGGGTTGTCACATATATGATGAATGGAGGAGTTTTTTGCTGGAAGAGTTTCAAGCAAAGCGTTACAGCGGATTCTACAACAGAAGCAGAGTACCTTGCAACGTCTGAAGCTGCAAAGGAAGTTGTGTGGATTCGGCTATTTTTGGAAGGACTAGGAGTAGTCCCCACTGCCAAAGATCCTATCACGATTTATTGTGATAACAGTGGGGCTATCTTTCAAGCAAAAGAGCCCAAGGCTAGTAATAAGTCTAGACATTTACTTAGGAAATATCATGTAATTAGAGATTACGTGGATAGAAAGGAAATTGACATTTGTAAGGTTGGGACAGATGATAACATTGCTGATCCTTTAACCAAAACTTTATCAAAGGCTAAGCATGATGGTCATGTCGTCACAATGGGATTGAGACGAGTACCAAAATTCCTTTAGATTATGTAATATGTAATAATTGAATGTTGTATTAATTATTTCATATATGATAATTGCATTCAGGTTTCGAGTTTTATTATAAACTCTTGTATTTAGTTTGACTAAATTTAAGACTTTGTTTATCCCAATAGATTGTAAGACAATGTTCGACCCTATTCAAGTGAATAGGACGAACTTAGTATTTTGTCCCTAGTCACTCAATGAGGTGACGTCACTGTATGACACTCTGTCGGATAGTGACCTTTGTAGAGACCCTTAAATCAATTAACTGATGTCTGGTCGTGGCAGGGTTTTCTATCTTATTCCTATGAGTCGATTCTTTTGACTGGCGACCGTCTATCTAGTCGGTGCAGTTTCCGATTGGCTTTCGTTGGTGTTCTAGGTCGTGCCGTGAAAGGAGGCTGATGGACATATTCTAGGTCATGGTGATATGCATCATACATAGTAGACGAGTCAACAGGAATTGTCCACCCATGTTGGGTACAAACATCTTCAGGCCACTCGAGGAGTAGTTACTGTAAATGCCTGGCCACGCTCAGAAAAGGATCTATGGTAGGTTTTTTGGTCAGACAGTTACTCTCCATATCGAGAAAACCATTCTAGATATAATCAATCGCAAGTGCGACCTGAAAGACACCTTGCATTTAATGGGAGATGTGATAAAGAGACAAGAGAATTGGTGACGCACACTTGTGTCAGACAAGTAGGAGATTGTTGGAGTATGTGTCCTTCACAATAGTGCGCCACATAATAAATCTCATTAAGGAATATAATTGGAATATTTATTGACTATATATATATGATTAGTCAGTTGATTAACGTAAATAAATAACGGTTGGCTGACTAGAGTTTGACGTTATTGTCATATGACGGCGGTGACCAGATGATCCATTTCGGTCACACCTATAGGATGAAACCCAAATAATAGAACTAATTATTTGTATATGATACAGTTAATCAGTACATTACATATATTTGTTATGTACGTTTAGTTATGAGAGTTAGTTGTTAGAAATTGAGTTTGAAACTCAAATTCAAATAAGTTTATTATTCAATTATACAATAATTGAGTAATAAGTTTATATCTTATTTTAATATGATTAAATAAGATCTAGTTTATTAATTAATCGTTAATATACTAAATTAGTTGAGGTTTTACATATTTTTTTAGGTACAGGTAATTAGTTCATTATATATACAAGGAGTTGTAAAATAAATTAACTAAATATTGTGGAACCCATTATATATTGATATAACGGTAAAATATCACTTATATGTTAAGTACATATTTTTTATTAATTTGTGTCATATAATTGTTATATGATCAAATTAACACTTAATTATACAAGATAATTAAACATATTATTAATAGGTATTTGTGGGACAAATATCAAAAATCAAAATGGACCATATTTTCTCCATATGTGCCAAAGTTTTGTGTAGTGGGTAGTGATGATGGTTCTTCTTGTTCATGCACACAAGTCACCAAGTAATAATGACATGACTAGTATACCAAAATCAGTACAATTAACACTACACTCCACCACATTGCATGACAATAAAATAAGAAGAAAAAACACTCTCTTGTAGCTCAAGAGGGTCGGCGATAGTGCCTTTATAAGAACAATTGTTGTTCAATTTTTTTCTTAAAAAATTCATTCTTGCTTATTTCTTCTACATCTCTCTAAAATCTCATCCTCTCACTAAACTCTCAACATACTAATATTTACAAAGTATTACTAGTGTAGTAATATATTCTAATATTAGTAGTATTATATCTTTCTTATTATCTAGTTAATAATAAGTTTAGATTATTTGGTTTCATCTTGGTGCAACTAAGAGGAGGTCTTCTAATTTGGAGATTATTGATGGATCATCCTTTATTATAGCTCAAGAACAATAAGAAGGAGTTCTTATTGTCCCCATTTTATTTTCATTTCAATGTGAGGAAATTTCTTCTTTTACATAATGTCTTTATATTTGCATGCATGTTACGTAGATCATTAAACACTAAATTAACATGTAATTTAGTAACTAATTAGAAGAGTCTAATTAGGGTCTATGGACGTTCATTAGCAACATCAAACCAGCACTAGACATTACCAAACAAACAACGGCAACACTAAACGAGATGACCATAGTTTTCAGGTTTTAGGATTAGAAGCGAACCATCCAGCTTTCAAAATAGGTTAAAGAGAACCAAACATAGGCAGCAAACAACATAGCATCCCAAACAACAAAACAACTAGAAAACATGACCAACATCAGCAACATCTGTAATACTCCGTCTTTCTGAGTACGTGGCACTCGGCCGAGTAAAGCGTAATTGACCGAGTGGATTGTGTACTCGGCCGCGTAGATTGTATTCGACCGAGTAGGTTGGTCTATCGTTTGAGCAGCATTATGTTCTTAGGATACTCGGCCGAGTGTGGTAAGCACTCGACCGAGTAAGTCGTATGGTACTCGATCGAGTACACCAGTCTAAGGATATTACGTAGACAGTTTGATTAAGGATTAATAAAAGAGTTTATTTCATAATTTCAGTTTTACGTTCTTAACACAAAACCTAGTTCTCTAAAAACTCTCTCAAATCTCTCAAGAACATCCCTAATCATCCCGTGCCGGATCCGATATCTCATTGCTTGGTTGATTATTTCGGTAAGTAATCCTACTATGTGATTGCGTATGATTATTTATAAACCTTAATTGAATTAAGGAGAGGAAAGATGATTAGTATTGATTATATATAATCGTTGTATGATTAGGGGGAGACTTATTAGAAGAGAATTTATGTATTCATTTCTTGTCTTGCGGAATTTGCTAATAAGGTAGGGTTTTCCCTACTCAGTACAGTTATGCTAATTGGTGTGATAAGATGCATTGTTGATGTTACTTGTTTGATTGACATGATGGTGGAGATGTAGTTTGGGTTTGGAGTTTGGGTTGTTACTATGGTTACTGTTTGGTTACTCCGTTGGGAGACAGTTTCACACCCCGAGTTCGCCTCTCGTAGTTCTCCCGCTACGAGGGGGATGTGCACATTAATGTTCCGGGTTGTCTCACGGCGGTGAGATGAAAGTTGGACGCCTATGGCTGCGGCCTAGGGTCAATTGGTGGTTTTTGTAGAGCAGGGATGTTAACCTGAGTCTACTGAGGTAATCGCTGCGGTGGCCCTCCGGTTTGTCTTGCTCTTTTGCTTGTCTTGTACATTGGTCGGTACATACTGTTACTGACCTCGTGACTGTTTTAAAAAACTAATGTGATCCATTAGGGAATGGTGAGCAGGTGTTCAGCAGGTAAATCCGTAGAGCTACGCTGGGTATGAGGATGGGATAACCTTATCGAGTCATAGCTTACGTTGAGTGTTTAAGAGTTGTATTACACCTTACATCATTATTATGTTGAGATTGTATTGTGGGTCTAGCCGGTATGACCTCTAGTTCGAGACTATGTATTTGAGTTTAAACTATTAATTAAATAAAATATTGTTTCTTTATTGTCTATTTTGATATGTACTACCTCGGGCAAGCGAGATGGTAGCATCCCGAAGTAATAAGGAGGTCTTGTAAGGCTCTTTGATATTTGAGGGTGTTACAAGGTGGTATCAGAGCGAACGATTTTGGAACCTAAAACCAATGAACCCAATGAATTAGGAGTATCTAATAAAATGAACTCGGTTAGGAGTCATAGCGAGCTACCGCAAATATTTGGGAGGCGTCCTGAAATCGCAATCTTGCCCTTATAGCTCTTAGCCGGTAACGACGGGGAAGTGTAGGGGCGTATGTGTACTTGATGTGAACTCTTATGTATGATTGTTTAGAATGATGTGAATTGGAGGTGGAGTATGAACATGGAATATGATGGTATTATGTAAAGCATGTATGGAATGAGACATGCGTGAACAGATGAAATTATAAGCATAAAGAATGTGTTTATCATTGGCAAGAATGTATATATGAAATACGTATGGTTATGTGAAGCATGTATAAGATGGATATGAACTAAATGAATGTGATTTAAGCATGAGAAGTATATTATGGTTGTACCATATGTTATATATGAAGTATGTGTGGTATGTGAAAGTTATATGGAATAATTGGCATGAATAGAGTATGATTTTGAATTAATACATAATGGTATGTTGAGATGATGATAAAATGTAAATGGTTTTGAACTATGGTCTTTTATGTGATATGAGGTATGTTGATGAGTGGTAATTTGTTTGGTAACAAAAATCCAAATTGTATGAAGTTCAATTTTGGAATGTTCGTCTTCAAACTGTCATAACTTGAGTTCTATAAATGATATTAATGTAATTTCAAATGGAGGTGATAGCTTGTCTTGTAACCATTCTAACGGTAGCTTGTCATACTCGACCGAGTGCATTAGGTCACTGGACCGAGTTCACTTTGCACTCGACCGAGTGTCTTTCATTTTTATTTCTGGATGGTTACAAGGGCGTGTACTCGACCGAGTATAGAGTGTACTCGACCGAGTATAGAGTGTACTCGACCGAGTATAGAGTGTACTCGACCGAGTGTTTTGTATTCGATCGAGTGAGTTGTATTCGACCGAGTGGCTTCGCCACAGTGGGGGAATTTTGAAATTTTTTTTGTCAGTGTATGGTTGTGATAAGTTATGTACTTAATCGGCCCCTATCTAATATAAGCGAACAAGGTGTCATAGTTTTGGGTCATAGTGTATCATTGATATGTGTTTCAAATATACATTGGTCTTCGTGAATGAGTTTGAAGGATCCTATAAGTAAATAATGTTCCCCATGATTGTATTGTTTTGTGAGAAATGTGTGTGGTTATATATGGTGAGGACATATAGATTGATGAGCCTTCTGAGGGGGAGACAAAATCGGTCTTGTGATATGAGATGTGTAATGATGTTGTGTATTGAGCAGTTTATATAGAGGCGTGTGTGTTTATACGATCAAATGATAATAAGAGAATGGTATTGTATTAATTGAGGATTGAGAACAGAGATATGAATGGTTATAAAGGAGAATATGTTTAAGATATAGAGGAAATGGGAATGTTTGAGTTGATTAGGGATATGGGTGATGATGACCGTTATAGAAGAATGTAATGATGATGGTACCTAGAGAGCTTAGTCCACTTGATGTGTAAATAGGACTTGGATGTTTTTGTTTTGGTGGAAATACGGATAACTAAGAGATATTTGTGGAGATGAAATATTATGGAAAGTATGATATGAGGTACGCATCGTTTTGAGACATGCTAAGGATAGATAATAATAATAATATATGATGAGTTTTGTTATTTGTTTGGGCGGATTAGTAGCGAATGAAGAAAAATAGTGTGATAAGAGAGATTATTATTGCGTATGATTAGAAAATTGTGGTGAAGTGTTGTTGAGTTTGAATTCTTGAGGTAATAAGAAGGTAATCGCGTTATTGGGAACTAGATAGTGAGAGTGAATCTTTGGGATAATGAGCAATTTTAATTGGTGTGAATTGGAAGAAATATAAATAACGAATTGGTGAAGCAAAGGAATAATTGAATAAATAGAATAGCGTAAGGTGAATGATATTTATGAATTCATGAAATGATTTGTATTGGAAATTATGAGTTGGAAAGAGACAAGTGGAAGAGGAATAATTAAAGGATCATATGTTGGGGTAAATATTATAGATGGAAAGAGCATAGTTCGATAAGGAATAGGAAGGGAAGGTGGTAGTAGTTTCGAATGAAGAGATTAGTGATTTTGTGATAAAAGAATATAATATATATTGGCGAATAATCGTTGTGGGCATTTGGTCGTTGGTAATCAAAGAGAATGTGGTGGAAAGTTTGGTGAAATCATTTATGACTTTGGAAGTACTACAGGTAGTAGCTTGTGTGAGATGTATTAGTAAGTGATGGTGTATTGATAGATAATCGTTATTATAGATTTTGGCGGTCTGAAGTGTTAGGTTTATGTAATGGGGAGACAAGAGATTTAAATGAGAAATTATGAATGAATATTCAAAGAAATTATGGAAATTGGAACCGTTCGAATACTTTATGTCATGTCAAGACACAAAGTAATGACATGAACACTAAGAACTCGTTACCCTTAGCATTCTATGTCTAAAATGACTCTCGTGGATGCCAATGAACACGGATAGAGTAAGGGGTGAGGGTACGTATTAGGAAGTTCTTAAATCAAAAACCTAATCCGGTCCGCCTCGATAGCGGCCTCTACTAATGATTAGGGAAATCGTTTGTACTCGATATGTTATCGATTGTATGCATGCAATGCAACATCCAACGTGTTAATCCTAGCATGTGATTTAGACTATGTCGGCGAACATGTAATTTAGCATTCAATTATGTCGAATTAGGATTTAGGGCTAATTACAAATGAAAGAAAGGTAGAAAATCATACAATACAATGATTAAACATGATTAAACAAATTACAATGGATTACATGATCTATGTCAGGAATATATCCAAAACAAATGTTTGAAGAAAAGGAAAAGATTACAAGGCGGATTAGCAGTGATATTATGATTAATAGCTGATTAATTACATAATGAAACTACGTTGAATCGATAAAAGAAGTTCAGAGACAGAAACCTGAGGGAATATATCCGTATACATCCCTTTAATCTTACAGGATTATAATGAAATTATGATTTATATGATTAACGGGTCATAAACGAAATTGCATAATAAACAAAGGGATTAGGAATAACCTTTAGTCCTCGTAAAATTGGCCTAAGAACAAATATCAAAGTAGATATCCTCCTAATCGTAGCACCCAAGACTGATCGAGATATGCTCTTGTAATTGCTAGAAAAATTAGAGAGAAAAGAGTCTATATCTTTTCTTTTGAGATGTGAAATTGATGATCAATGATTAGAGAGTTGGAATGAGTAAAAACTCCTCCATATACTCCCTATCACACGTGACAAATAGGAGAAAAATAAGGGATATTTTTTCTCTTATTTTGTTACTCATTTGACCGAAAAATCAAGGAGTAATCTAGACTCTTTTTCGGTTAAATTCGCTTCCATTTAATATAATGTTATACATATTATATTTGTCTAATATGTTGTCATACATTAATAAGGTCCGTTACAACATTTTGCAGTGGATATATTAATATAACAATTATTATGACAATCGTATAATATATACTTCAATTTATAAATATCGGTATATTTATAATCCTGCTAATTAAATATAACGGTTTATGTTTAATTACGAATTAACATTTTAATTCGTTTAAGCTCACATTATATACTACAATTAAATATAAAATTTTATATTTAATTACAAATTCGTCTTAGCTAACATTATTTAATCAGTATTAAATAATTATATCATCATAACATTGACTAACTTTTTAGTCAAAAACACTGACTGACCTTTTAGTCATTTAATAAGGCATCAATATGATTATTTTTCTCAAATAATCACATCTCTCAATCACATCCTTTAGGTGTGACTTTTAGGGACCAGTTGATTACCGCCATCTGCATGACAATAACGTCAAACTTATCTAGCAAGCCAACCGTTATTGATAAACGTTAATCAACTGATTACAATACAAAGTATACCCTGTGAACCTATAGAGATTTATTTATGTTATTGCACTAACTGTGGAGGACACTGGCTCCAACAATCTCCCACTTGTCCGTACAAGTGTATGTGCGATAACCGATTCTCATATCCATAATAAATTTCTCCCACTCAATGTAAAACAATTTGCAAAGTCCGTATTCACAAAGGTCGTATTTTACAAGTGATCTGTATCAAGAGTGGTTTCCCCGACTAGAGAGTAACTTAACTGATAAACGAATCTTCATTCGAGCATGGCCATGCATTTCAGTTACAGCTCCTCGAGTGGCCCTGAGAAATATCATATCCTGATAAAGGTGGATATTTTCTTCAACTCGAAACTTGCAGATACAAGCGCAGTATGAAATGACCCAGTGAAAATCTACTTAGCCTCCTGTTACGGTCGACCATGAGAAAGAAACCAAAGTCACCCAAAAACTGCCTTTATCTCAAGAGACAGTCGATTGTCAAAAGAATCGACTCTCGGAACATATGGACGTCCTATCACGACCTGGCACCCTAATGTTCTAAAACACTTAGGAATCATAACGTTGTCACAAAATGGTCCTCGAGTATCATTTTACTCGCATATGTGACTCGATCAGTCAAGTGTGACTATTTCGTTGAACCCACCATCAATCGACGTCACAAAATAATTGCCAGAGTTATCAGCTCATGTAGGCGATTACGGACCAAAACAAAATATAATGTAATTCAGTTCACTTTGTGGTGTTCAATGTTGTCAGTACAACCCACATGAAAAAAAAAATATAAAACAAAACGATGATTTCATAGATAGTTTTTATGAAAAAGATACAGGTGTCTAATCCATATAAAACAACTAATACAACTCAGGAACACGTTTGATTCCCATGGAAATAACGTGCCCTTCATGCTTATCATATCTCAATGGTTTAGTGAGAGGATCTGCGACGTTATCATCAGTAGCAATCTTGTCTATCACTATCTCCCTTTGCTCCACGTAATCTCGGATCATGTGAGCCTTCCGTTGTACATGCCTAGACTTGTTGCTGGACTTAGGCTCCTTAGCCTGGAAGATGGCACCACTATTATCACAATAGATGGTAATCGGGTCATCCGAACTAGGAACTACAGTTAGTCCCTGTAACAATTAACGCATCCATATAGCTTCCTTCGCAGCCTCTGAAGCAGCATAGTACTCGGACTCAGTCTTAGAATCTGCTATAACACTTTGTTTGGAGCTTTTCCAGCTGACCGCAGCGCCATTAAGAGTAAAAACGAATCCAGACTGAGATTTCGAGTCATCTCGATCCGTTTGGAAGCTAGCATCTGCGTAACCGATTGCGCATAGTCAGTGTCACCTCCAGCATAAGTCAATACACAATCCTTAGGTCATCCGTAGTACTTAAGGTATTATAACAGCTATCCTGTGTTGGTTCACCTGGATTGCCTTGGTACCGATCGTCATACTCAATGCATCATGCACGTATGACG